>CAXITT010001018.1:9901-40590 GCA_964033795.1 Lymnaea stagnalis
AATTCTCTCATAAATGATCCAAGCTTGTCTGTTTTTTCATTCACCTCCCTCTACTTAGCCTTGAGTGCAGAATCGCACCAAGATCAATCAGATCTATTTCAAATGCAAAGAAGGGGGGTGGGGTGTGTGTGTCATTGAATGAAAAATGTGATAAATTCTTCCTGTAATTTTGCAATGGCATCAGTACATTTACTACTCTATGGTGTGCCGGAATCCATGAGTACTTTGCATGTTGGGAATGGCAGAAGTTTCTCTGAGAAATGCCCTGACATTGTCATAAGCAACACTGACACAATGCCCCTGGCCTTGTAACTTCTTACTGAGTACATTAAGCTCCTGTGTAATATCAACAAGAAAAGCCAAGTCCATTAGCCCTTTGGGATCACATAGTACAGGAACAACCACACCATCATTCTCCATGAAGGCTTTGATTTCTGCTCTCAACTCAAAAAACTTTTCAAGCCAACATATCTCTGTGAAGTAGGTAACATCCTCATGTGCGGAACTGCCAGTGCTAAAGGCCCGCTGATGGATAATGCAGTGTTGAGCAATCTCCTCTTCCACCCCCTCCTCTTCCAGTTTTCTTTGAACATGTGTAACAAGTCCATTTATTTTCCCTGTAGTTGATGGCGCTCCGTTGGCTATTATTCCTACAATCACTTTGATCACTTTGAGCAACTCCTCCATCACTTCAAAATTATCATCAACCACGGACATGTATTGCAAGCTGTGCAGTGTCAGTAACGTCTGTGCTCTAATCAAGAGTAACTGAGTATGCATGAAAATGTTACCTGACTGCTCAGAAATCTGCTCTGCATTGTGTTGGCAGAACCGACCGTTACTTGTAACATGCAATTTTTGATGAACTCGCCTTCTTTGAATTACTTTTCTGGCTTGGCAATCATCTCACTCACCATGTAAGTAGCTTCAACTGCTGCATCACTTTCTTTATTTGCTTTCTTGAAAAAATCTTCCTGCCTCAGTAGATGGGCCTCTCTCTTATCTCCCTGGTGTTTTGCATACTCCTCAGTGTCAAGGGTATGAGAATCACTGTTGTCATGTTTAGATTAGAGATTTCATGTGTAGCTGTATCGATGGTGTAAGAGTGTTGTGACCTGTTTGGGTAAGGGGAAATGATGCGTTAGTTTTAGTTGATAGAACGCATGGATAGCCGTTGTGTGATATTCAAGGTGTAGCTTGTTTCTGTGTGTTAGGATTTGGCTGGATAGATGTTGAAGTACATTGATCTATCAGCTGAGGCATAATAAACTTATAGCATTGAACTCATATCAATATATTCAGTGTTTGCTGTGATGAAGTAAGAGACTAGGATGTCCCACGGTAGAGCGTCTGGCTTCGAAGGGTGGATGACCACAGGACATTAAGATCTACAGACACTCACTATGTCTGGTTAAATAATGACGTCCGATGTTGTGCTCCTGGGGTGTCGGCAAGCCCCTGTGCTCAACAAAACAGTAGTCCGTGTCCGCCTCTCACGTCTCCTGAAATTGTCTGCGCTCAGTGCCAGCCTTTCTCTTCACAGCAAGTTTTTTGAAAGATATGACTGGGGTCGGGTTACATGAAAATTTATTGGCACTTTGTGTTAAAAACCCCCAATCACGTAATCATGATAGTTTGCTCTTAGGAAGATTTAGAAACCACATGATAAATGAGGCTGCGGTAATCAGAGAGTGAATTCCCGAATGATGTAATTTCTGACATATGAAATGTATATTTGCTCGATAATTTAAAATAATAATGTAATATGTGACCATCCACGACGGTTTCAGTCGTTTTGCACCAGCGTTGAATAAAGACGGTTGGTAAAAGTGACCTAGTGGGGGTCACAATGGCCTATTGGCTGATATTGAATCACCAAACATTTTTCTACAGCTTTGGTTACATCAAATAATTTTGGCTAAAGCAACAACAAATCACTGCACACATTTAGCTAATTTGTTGCGATAAAACTCGAATATTGAGCAGTTACTTGCAACTCACCAGATGCATTCACCTATAACAAAATTGACCATGTTCTAATCAATTGAAGGCTTGGATCGGATATACTAGATCTAAGAAGCTATCGATGAGCACATGCAGACTCTGACCATCTACTTGTAAGGGTTAAATATAAGCAGAGAATAAGCACAATTCACAATGGCCGAAATCAAAGAGAAAAACGATAAGTTAGCAAAAGCTTACCAAAATGAAGTAGAAGCATCACATGAGGAAATGAACAGTGGGATAGGATGAAAAAGTAGTAAGATATCAGGTAACTAACAGTAGGGTGGGCTGGTTTGATCATGAATGCAGAGAGACTGTCCAAGTGAGGAACAAAGCACGAATGATCATGACACAGAGGGAAACCAGAAAGACAAAAATACAAGGAAGCCAGATGGGTAGCCACAAAAATGTGTAGGAAGACAAAGAAGGAATGGGAAAAGGCTAAAAGAAAAGAGTTATCAAGAGAGGGAAACAGAGAAATGTACATGAAGATAAAAGATGAAAAGTATGAGAGTCAGGATGGAGAATTAATTACGGAAAATAGTAAAGCACTGGAGAGATGGGCTGAATATTATCAACCACCACATTGAGGACCAGACCCTCTAATAAGCTCCCCAACTCTAAAAGAAACTAGAGAAGTAATCAATTGTATGAAAAAACACAAAGCCACTGGAGAAGTCATCATCAAAGCAGAACTTATTAAATATGGAAGAGTACTACAGACTCAGACACATAACCTTATAACTAAAATTTGTCAAGAAGAGAAAATTACAATAGATTGGGAAATGGGACTAATAATCCCAATACACAAGAAAGGCTCCAAACTTCAGTGCACAAACTACAAAGGAATCTCCCTATTAAATTTTACATAGAAAATACTAACAAAATAATTGCCAAAAGACTACAACCGTTCATTGAAGAAATACTATGTGACTACCAATGTGGATTCAGACAAAACATATCAACGAATGATCAGATTTTTACCATCCGATGCCTATTAGAGAAATGGAAGACTATAATATCCAAGTACATCAACTCTATGTGGACTCTAAAATGGCCTATAAAAGCATCAAAAGAAAATGCAAACCCGCTTATCTCGATCTCGGTTAACTAGCCAACCCTGTTATGTCAACGTTTTTGAAGTGGAACCGCCACATTCTCTCTTTGTCTTAGCCTTTTCTCCTCACTTATGTCAATTCAACCCTGATATCTCGAGCACAAAAGGTGACCAAATTTGCCCCGTAACCTAGGTTATCTCGATCCCCATGACCAATCCCTGGCTTTTGAACTCCGCAAGAAGAAATAGCAATCAACAAATAAATAAGTATTTCATCTTTAAAAATAATTATTTATTTCTCAAAATACAGGACTTTTGTTTTAGAAATAACCTAGAAGTAATTTAAATAGATATGCTTTAACTCGATTTTAAAAACCAGGTCATATTATAAATGATCATAATTTGCAATGTGCAAAACGTCATGGGGAGCTATTCAGGGTCACTTGCATAATTGCTATGCTGTGGTACTACAGAGTTTTATTCATAAGAGTATGCCGTGTGCGAAAGCTATTAAACCGTTGGTCAGGAAAAACTTTAATTAAATAGTCATGTGCCAAAGTTGAAAGTTCAAAATAAGAAGTCCCTAAATAGTATTTTAGTAATAAGGGGATGCGTTGCCTTATATAAACTATATAGTCATTGCCCAAGACACCATCAGCAGAATGAGGTCACAACATGTGAAGGCTTTATCTATAGTAGAAAATACCAAATGAACTCGCACTTTAAAAAGTTAAAAAGGCTCTGGTTTCATTTTTTTAATTTGAAATTTGCTCTGAATAATATTTTCACAAATTATTAAGTAGCTGCATTTATTAATGCACATCATGTACATAAAGAAATTTCAAGCACATGTTAATATATTCCCGCCCTATAGGTTTTCAGTTATCGCAATCATCGATTGTCTCAATGCTTTTTGGCAAACACTGAGGCCCGCGACATAACTGGGTTCTACTGTATCTATATGAGACTCTGCAGGAGTTTGGCATACCCATCAAACTGACAAGACTAATAAATTTAACATTAAACAACTCAAATAGCAAAATCAAGGTTCAGGGAAAATATTCAATGGAATTTCAGATTAGACGAGGGCTAAGACAAGGAACTCACTGTCTTGTATGTTATTTAACCCAACGTTAGAGATAGTTATAAGAAGCATACATATTGACACCTAAGGAAAAATAACAGGATACTTTCTGAGGGAGACCCAAGACCCACAACCAATGGACAATCTCTACAATCAACCCCTTCAGTATCTTGCATATGCTGATGACATACCACTGTTAGGGAAAAGTATTAAAGACATACCTAGTATCTCTATTAAATGAAATAATAGAAAGAATATTGACCGGAAACGGGGCATACTTCAGTTGACAGAAAATACTCAAAAGTAAAAACATTACAAGAAAAACAAAGAAAACTATTCATAAAACTGTAATCAGACCAGTTGTAACATACACAACTGAAACTTGGACCCTAACAAAAATGGCAGAAAACCTATTAATTAAACACATGAGAAAACTTCTCAGAAAAAGATATGGACCAACAAATGATAAATATGGATGGCGAACACGAACCTACCAGAAATAGCAGATCCAACACTAATAGCATAAATAGAAAAGAGCAGGCTACACTAGGAAGGACACTTAGAAAAAATGACAGAGGAGTGAAGAGGATATATCATCAAAACCCCAGAGGAAAACGGCTCAATGGCAGGCCTAGGCTTTGATGGATGATGTTTAAAAAGAACTACAGCAGCTGGGAATCCAAGCATGGAAAAGAAAAGCATTTGTAAGGTCTAAGTGGAAGTGGAAGGAAGTAGTGAGGCATGCCAAAGCCCTACATGGGCTGTAGCGCCACAGGGATGGTTGGAAAATAAGTTTTATTGTTTTTATTGTATACAAAAACATCAAAATCTGTTTCAGTTATATATTTGGATTGTTATCCCGGAAACATGGTCATACCTGCTAGTAACTGGTATATTTTAGTATCTTAACCCACAAAATGTCAAGGGCAATCATCCTGTTGTGCCATGCCTTTTGTTTTTAAAGTTAAGTTTCTTGTGTAACCCTAACCTTTAAACCATATGTACACACCTAAAAACAGACCCAGATGCAGTTTTAATAAAAATATAAGTTATTAATGTTTATAGAAATTGTACTTGACAGAATAATTATTGTCTTAATACTTCTTTAGATATACCATATTCTTCAACACTTTCACCATTATAATTTGAACTATTGTAGTTATATTCAAATCACTAGACTTAAATTATTTTTTTTTAAAAACCAAATCAAATAAATTAGGCTTTTGTTTTGAATGGCCAACATCTCAGTCCTACAAGATTATTTTAACCCAAAAAAATCTGAAAATTTCAACTGGTGACCATAGTCACTGTGAGTTTTTTAAAATGCAGCGATAGTCAACTTGAGATATTATAATTAAAAGGGCATCCTCTAAATGACCTTATTTTTTATCATGGCTATGAAATTTAAATCATTTTTATATTTAATAATATTTTAAGTAAAAACGACCATTGCTTGTTTCATATTTTATTAAATTTCAAATAACAAAAACTATTCCTTGTTTTATATTCAATTTCTTTTTGTGCAAAATAACAGATACAATTTAAATGGAGTTATGCTCCTTTGCTTAGCCAAGAGAGCAGGTTTTCATTAAAGCAGGGAAGGCTGCGGATGGTTTTGCTAAAGGTATTTTAAAAATTATTTAAAAACTATTTTGCTGTATAAATTTTAGCATTTACTATACACTGAGAACAATGCGATACCTAGGAGACGTGGCCCAACAAACATATCACAATCATTCATTTCATAGTAAAGGTTCACGTACCTTATCTTGTCCAAAGTTGACATTTAATGGATTGACTTCTATGACATGGAAGATCATTGGAACATGACCTGTTGAGGTGTGGTTTTTCTTGACCAGTCATCTATTGATTCCTCTTGACCATTAATTCCTGTTGAAGAATGATTACAGCTCATGAAGAATAAATTCTTAATAAATGTGGCCGTGTTAATTTCAGAGAATTAAAATTTTAGACCCGCCCACCCCTTTAAAAGAAATCTCCTTAAATATATTTTCAACCTGGTCTCTTAAAATTGTAGTTTTGACAGGTCTCCACATACAGTCATATATGACATCTTAAAATCGAACATTGTATGCCAAAATCGTTAGAGTAAACAGGACTGCAATATGAATATCTGGTAGAGCGAGTTGAGAATTTTCTTTAGATGGAAGTCACAGATTGGGTTAAAAGCCAATTTTGATGATTAAAGCAGTTATTCATTTGTATTGTGATTAATTTTTCAAATATTTGTTACAATGTACGTCACTGGGTCATTACCTTCCATAGAGGGTTGTAAAAAACCTATTCTTAAAAAGTGTTTAGCAGCTGACTCATGTAATCTGACAACTTTGTTACAAGCTTTTGCTGAGATGAATTTGAAACACAACTGGACATTAGAATACTTGAAATGATTCTACTAATGACCCAATGAACTGAGAAAGTGGATGTGATGGTTACAACTCTAAGTTAGTAAAACAGAACACATCATATCCTATTTATCCACATCATGACTTTACTCTATGATAAAATAAATATAACTTTTAAGAGATTTGAAGTTTTTTTTTATAAAACATAATATTCAAAACCTTTTATCAAATTTAATTATGATGAGACTTGAAACTGAAGGGAGAAAACTAACCAACCTTTTAAGAGCTGCAACAAAGAAAATATTTAGTAGTGTTATGTTTCAAGAAATTACTGGTTGTCCCCCTTTTTTAAAAAAATATAGTGATTAATTAGTTAAAATTTAAGAAAAGATTCATTTAATGCAAAGCTAAATTTGGTCAGTGTATACACTGAGCTACATTGATGAATACTGCAAGTAGGGCTGCCCCATTAACATATAGGCAGATTACCAATTAATTATTTTGCAGTTGGTTTAGAAATTCCTATTTATAGGGGCCTAATTATAAGGAGCTATTTATTACACTATTTTATAATGAATGATAATATTGTAGGCTAACATTATTAATATATTCTTCAACTCCTCCTTGGTTTATGAAATCGTTTTCCAATGTGGGGCATACATCAACCCCACATAATACATAAACCCCACATGATGCATGCACCAACCATGATGAATGCACCCCACATAATGCATGTACCCCACATGATGCATACACCTCACATATTGTGACACCCGACTTGATGCTATTTGAAATTTATGGGAGACATAGTAACTCAGATGTAGGCATGAATTTACAGTTGAAGGGGCAGCAAGTTGAAAAAGACCCTTTATTATTTCAAATCCTCTATTAGCATGACATCAAAGCCTTTTAGATGATTAGGTGGGGTAAGGCCATGTGCATAATTACTTATATTCCACTGAGCCCTTCCTTAGGTGGTGGATAGGGGAAAACCCACTGGATATGATGGGAACAGGGGAAATAGGGGCGGCCCAAAATCAGAACCTACTGCCCTGTAGGAAGTGGAAAGATCCAAAAAGGCTTGTGGAAGTTATCCAAAAATAAAGGCTTTTACCTAGAAAGCTGGATGGTAGAGGGCTAACAACACGGCCATGTAAAAAAAAATGATACAAATCCAAACCACGAACAAGAAACAGGAATGATACTAATGGGAATCAAATTAATTCTGGATACGGACATGATTTTAGGACTGCCATTCTCACTCTGGGCATGAAGAGGAGAATGCTCCGCACATGCAAGGAGTCGCATTTATGTTTAGAGAACACCTCTACAACATAAATAAACAGGCTCTCTGTCCGGTCTCTAAACATTTCAATAGCACTAAGCTTGATGGAATTTAAGACATCGCAGTTACTGGTATACTGTATACTAGTAACACATCGGATAGGATCTATATGGAAAATAAATTGATAACAAGATTTGGGACGTTGACTCCGTTCGGAATAAACCAAATCCACAATTTTACGTAACTGCCATGTCTTTTTCCTGTTTGGTTTTTTACATTTTACTGTAAGTCACATCCTTTCCATTCTTCTTTACTTTGTTTCTGTCAGGATGCATTGATCTGATGGGAAGCCCATGGCACAGGGTGCATTTATCGGATGGGAAGCCCATGGCACAGGATGCATTGATTGGATGGGAAGCCCATGAACCAAGAATAATAACAGCAACATTCCGAAACAAGAAAAAGAAAATAAAGGTGAACATAATACAGTGTTTACACCCACCAACAATAGCAAAGAAGACGAGAAAGAAACATTCTACAATAAACTACAAGCAATAATATAAAAATTTCCAAGTAGAGACCTGAACATTTTTAACTGGAGACCTAAACACCAAGATCGGAAAAGACAACAGTGGATATGAGGAAATCATGGGACTCCATGGTGTAGGAGAGAGGAATGAGAACGGTGAAAGTCTAGCAGACTTCTGCACAACAAATGAGCTTGTTATTGGAGGAAGCGAATTCCAATATAAAAACATCCACAAGATAACATGGGTATCCCCAGACAACAAAACGCAAAACCAAATAGATAACATATGTATTAACAAAATATTTAGTCTCTACAAGATGTATGAGCAAAAAGAGAAGCCGATGTCGCATCAGATCATCATCTTGTTTGGGCAAGACTTAAGTTAAAACTGAAGAAAAACTGGGGACAGCCAGCTGCTAAACAAACAAAATTAAACGTAGTACTTCTGGAAAATGAGCAGAAACTAGAAGAATTTAGTGCCACCTTAAGAAATAAGTTCCAAGCACTGGAAGACCAAACAGAAGATGACCAGGTAAAACACAAATGGCAAAATGTAAAGATGGTTGTAACATCCACTTGCCGAGAGGTCTTAGGATCAGTGAGGCAGAAACACAAAGACTGGCTCTCACTTAACACTGCAAAAAATAAAAGAGAGAAAAGAAATGAAAAGTGCAGCAGGGCGGAGAAAACAAAAGCGCAAGAGAAATATAAAGAAGCAAATCAAAGGGTAAAAAACAGCATCAAAAAAGATAAAAATGCCTACATAGATGGTCTGGCAACAACAGCAGAAGAAGCAGCCACAAAGGGCGACTTGAAAGAGCTCTACAACATTACAAGACAGCTGTCAGGAAGATACAAAAGGCCGGAGAGACCTGTTAAAGATAAAGAAGGCAGATCAATAACGGAAAGGAAAGAACAACAAAAAATATAGCTGGAATACTTTAGGCAACTATTAGACCCCCCACCCGCAGACACACCAGACATACAACCAGCAAATGAAGACTTACAAATAGAAGAAAACGCACAAAATAAGGAAGAAATAACTCTGGCCATCAACCTATCACCCTGACAATTTGACAGCCAAAAAAATATTTTTTTAAAAATCGTGGCATACTTCTTGCTGACCCCGACACTAACAGGGTATTCTCATTCCCTCCATTGATTGTCTTCGGACAGGATAAAAATCTAGGTGACCTTCTGGTTCATAGTAGTCTTCGAGCTGACCCGTCTTACATTGGGACTAAACCATGCTCGAGAAGCCGATGTAGGACTTGTCCCTATACACTCGAAACAGAAAGATTCACTTCCTTAAAGGTACTTTTACCATCAAAGAGGGTTTCACATTCATTAGTCGGAATGTGATATATGTGAAAAAAAGATAACTGAAGGAAAAGTTAGATGATTGACGTTTATATCGCTATCTGCGGTAGATTTCAATTAATATTTAGGTAAACATGTAGATCACATTATCCGTCTGGCACTGGTAAAAATAAAGTTACTGGTGAAATTTAATGTGGTTCAAGCTCAAATAAAATTAATTAAAAGAAAAATTAACAAATTAGGGCGTCATTTAAAAAAACAACCTACCAAGTAACTTGAGATTTATGTTTTAAGGAAAAGCTGTTTAAAAAAAATAAGACTCAATATCAATTTTGCCTATTTCCCGTTAACAAATAACAGTCTGATTAAGACCCCAAGCTGTAAATGGGTGAAAGGATGAGGGGGTATTAAAAATTGTACAGCTCTTTTGTGTCTTCTAAAAATATATTTCAAAGGTCCTCTCGGATCCTAAAAAATTTGTGGAAATCTAATAATGCTGCAAGTAACAGTTAAGAATCCATTCATTTGTTTTCTCAATTTCTGTTTTCTCGGCGTTCATCCTCAAGAAATAATTGTCAGAAAATTACCTCATACAGCACCAAAGTTAACAAACAGGAGTAGGGGCCATCTACAATAAAAAGGCTAATTTTTCTAACCCCCCACTCCCCCACACCTTGTTTCATGCATACTTTTTTGATGACCCCCCTCCCCCATGTACGTTACAATAAGACTTTTTACCCCCACCCCCCCTCTATATATAAAAAAATATTTAAAAATACAATAACCTTTACTCTTTACATATTTATATAACAGTAACATAAACAAAATGTAACATGAGTTTTCACCACTAGTGATTCAGCAAGCCCAGGGGTTCCCACAATATACACTGCATCGGCTTGGGTGCTCATTGCCCTCGGGCAGGGCCATGTGAATGGACAAAGAACAATGGGGTGGGAGGGGGGGTGCGCTAAAATTGTGTTTAGAAAGGACCTTAATAGTGAATTGAACTATGCGATCCCATTTACTTCCCAAAGACAAGGGACCACGGGAGGGGGTGGCACATTTTCCTATATGGGTTGCTGTTGCTTCCTCACAGGGGCATTATGTTACAAAATTTTCGTAATTTTATTTCTTCTTTTCATCCATTGTGACAATTTTCTGTCGTGGTACAAACACAGTAACCCACTTCAGTAACTACTGTTTGCAGTTACTAGATGGCACTTAGCGACCTACATGCATGTTATATATTTAAAATCAAAATTAATCCCTGGTGTCTTAAAATCAACCATTTAGTTAGAATGTTACCACAAAATAAAAGAAAAAACAGGGCTTAATGAAAAGTAAATGGGATAAAAGGGAATTTACCTAAAGTAAAATGTTGACCAGACATTGTCCCGACATGTCATGATTCCTCCAGCACATGTGCAGGTGTCAAGTATTGCAGTGATAGAGGCCTTCAAGTGATCTTTGTGAAAACAACAACTTCAACCTGGAAGATAAAATAACACATGAATAAGTAACAATAAAGAAACTCTACTCTATTAGGGTGCAAGCTTGCATTAATACAAAGACAATACCCTAATGAACAACTTGAACCTGAAAGTTACCATTATAATAAGTAAACAAAATTTAAATCACCTGTAAACTTTTCAAGGGTTTTGGGAGGTTAGTGTTAAAAGTAAAAATATAGTCAAGTCAAACGCAAAGCAAGATTTTAAATCGAATTACATTAGACTTATAGTAGTGGATCTCTAAAAATTTAAATTAAGATTTTTTGTGCCAGATCTACAGTCATATTTTTCTAAACTGCAAGTTCTAACTCTTGATTATTGCTCCTGTGATTATAAAAAAACATTATGTTAAAGCCAGGATTGTGGAGCAGACTTTTTGACTGGCTCTGCTAAATAAATTTCGACTAGTTTCGTCTCCACTAAAGCCACCGATTAATATAGAGATAAAATACAATCATTCTAAATGACCCTTTTGCCTTGGTTTTTTTTTTACAGAAAAAAGCTCTTAAGAGTGAGAAGGAAATTTAGATTGTTAAAATAGACTATTAATATGGGGGGTGTGTGTGTAGAGAGAGAGTTTTATCTAGTTTACACTAAATTAGGAATGTGCAAGACTCTACTCATGCCATCATACCCCACAACCTATTCATTGAAATTAACTTTTATCATATTTCCTTTAATATTTATTACATACACTAGTGGCACTTGTCTGGATAAAGTGCAGTCAAAGGATCAAGATTTTCACATCTGGATTGGGTTTAGACTAAGGATGCTAAGTGTTTGAACATTTTTCAAGAATTGTGTTTATTCTGGCATGTAATTGAGTAGGACAGAGGCTCCCAGACTGTATCATGCTAGGCCCTGATGTGTTAAAAAATTATCAGAATTAATGCAAACTCGTTGCCCACTTATTATTATACAGCTGCATAAATCTTTGATTATTAGGTGGGTATGTTTTACTAGTTCTCAAACTTACTTGGTACTTTGTGTACTTATCAAAGTAACTGTTGGGCAGCCTTTGTACCGAGTTAATTTTAGGTCATATCAACTAAATATTGTTTTGATAAAGTTATGTGAACTTATTGAGGTATTTCTTCTTGTTTATAGTTTCATTTTTTTTAAAGTGCTATTTTACTGTGCAATCAGAATGTGGCATGGGGAAAACTGGAAAGACCTGGCTGAATACAGCAAAGGTGATGAGACCCCAAAAAGCTTGGGAACCACTAGACTAGGATATTTTAAATTCATGTACCAGCCAATTAGCTGGTAGGACAGCGAGTCATCTGCAGGTTTTCTAAATTTTTGTTTATTTTCTAACCTTATATAGCCCTTTAACATAGTATAATATTACCAATCTGCCAATTAATGAAATAGTATCAAAATTACAAAACAGGCATGTTGATTCCTTAGTACTAAGGAAAGTACTTTCTCAAGAATTATTTTTAAAAAAGATTATTCCAATGGAGTGCTCCATGATTGTACTTGTAGTTTTTTTTATTAATTTAGTTAAAAATTTGGAGCTAAAAGCAGTAAGATTTTAGTTTCATTAAAACCTTTAGAGAGCTTTTTCCTTAAAAATCTAATACAGGCACAGACCTGTTTACTCTTATGATTTTAACGTACAATGTAGAATTTTGAGGTGTATGTATTATACGTGCTGTATGTTGTTTTTTTAAATATTAAGATAATGTACTGAACAATTTTGTGATGATATTGTACGATTTTAAGAGTTTGAGGGTAAATAGTTCTGCAGGCAAAAATGAAATGCAATTTATTTGCTTTTAAAGACCATTATCAATACCCTCATTTAACACAACAGGACTTGGTCAAACTTTGACACACTAAGTAGTAAATGGGATTTTTCCTATATAACTAAAAACTTGAAATGCTTTTTAACATTAGAAGTATTTAAAGCACCATGACAGAGTTGGGTTTTTTTTTATTAAACGAAATATTTATTTACACTCTAGAAAGCTATAGTCATGAAACCCCAATATTTTTTTTCATTGAGATTTTGGGGGATTCTAGGTGGAAAAATCTAAATGTCAATGGTAAATTAGTTACACATGCATTTAATTTCATTTGATTAGGCAACTTTTATCTGAAGGCATATATTTTACTAAGTTTACAAAGACTAGGCAGGTAAATTACATCTTTTGACCAGATTTTGTATGGTTGATGATAAAACAATGGACAAATGGTTAACTATGACCATTTTGAAATTATCGATAACAGACATTCATGAAATTACTCATGGCCTATTAGTTAGTACTAGTAAAATATTGGACATAGACTAGGGTAGACTGGGCAACTATTTGAATTCCTGTGATATTAGGGGTGGCAGGCCACTTTAACTTACTAATACTTAATGCAATAATAATAAAACATAAACAAATTAAATCTCCAAAGTAGGGTTTCATAAGCCAAGCTTTTAAATGTCTACTATGTTAAAGAATATAGGTTAAGGTAATAAGTTTCCTTATTTCGAAATAAATCTTTTTCCCCATTTTCACAAAGTTTAAAGCTTGAAATTAGGACTTCAGATCATGCCAAATAAGCACATCATCATCATCATGGATTTATTTAAGGGGAGGTGCGGGTGAGAAATTGACGAAAATGGCAAATTTTGAATAATTTTTTATTATTAGCTATTTGGTTTTATTAACCATTTCTCTATTACATTTTTATATTTGTTTTTATAAAAGTAAGTTAGAAAATATAATAAATTACAAATTTCCTGACCCTATCAATCAGAAAAATGTCAAAATTGTCCTATTTTTAGTGTTTTTACCCCTTTGTTATGAGTATTTGGAATCGCCCAATCCCTATGTCTTTGGCATGGTTGGAAAGATGGTGATTTCGGGGTCAAGATAAATATAGCTTATGATCACAAAGAAAATTACAAAAGCAACCGAACCTTTCGATCGCCGGTAATGTCTAGCAAAATTTGGTATTTTCCTGTCCTACTTCGTGTATCACGTGATCAAACCCTGACCTTTGAATAAAATAAGCATTTTGATTGGTTCCTATGTAGGAAATCTGTTTATAAAGGTCACTTCCGGTATAAACAAAACCGTATCTAATTTCGTGAGGCCTAGCAAGTTCGATATGTAATTTGTCGGTAATAAATTCATTTGAGGAGTTAAAAAACAACTAAATAAGTAAATAACCACACAAAATGAGTTGGCTTTGATTAATTGCCATAATAAACATGATTAATGCTTCTCCTTTTCGGAGAAGACCAAGACTGAGTACACTAAACTACTAAGACTAAGCCTACTCCTAGTGCTAGTCGCTTCAAGTTCAAGCATCGCTACGCTACTTTACCAGCAGGAAAAACATAGAAAAATACTATGCCTTGGTAAGTCTTAAAAATCTATTTTTCATTTAGATTCAAATTTAAAGTACGGTATCAATTATTTATAAGGCTAAGCCTATACTGTGCTCACTATAGACCATTGAATGAGGGCTATACTTATACTTTATTATATTAGTAATAGTTAGTAATAAACACTGTTACTTTTGTGATAGTGAACTGTAGTAAAAATAAAACCTATAAACAATTTATGAATTTAGTTATTGTGACATTTGTCTTACACTGTCCTATATTTATAGCTATTAAAATGGTAATATGAAATTAAATGTAATAAATTTCTCTTTTTTTTTTTTTGCATCGCAAATAACATTGTCATTAGTGTTATTTTATTTTAAAGTAAAGTAAGAGTAAGAGCCCTAACAAATTTTGCTTGAAATACGTGTCAACAAGTATGACCTATCAGTCATTAATTTCATTATAGCCTTATATTTTTATTGAGAAGCATTTAATAAAAATATCTAAATACAAGTTTATTGTTTTCAGGAATCATTGAGGAGACGCGCAATGAGGTTGCGGAACACAACAAACCACAACATGCATTATATTTCCTGTTGATAAACTACACTGATCTGTTGTGCCTAGGTCCATTTAGCCCAAAGGACAATATGCACATGAAAAAGAAGGAGTGCCCTAAGTGTATTCCAATGTTACAGATTCCTCGGCGCAACATATGTTCGATGCATCGAAATAAAAGTAACCTCAGGCAGAGGATGCAAGAGAAGACTAACACAGATTACATCACAAAACTCATTATGTGTTATTCAAGGACAAAAAGAATAAGACAGTAGTTGAAAGAAACATATCAATAATTCCCTTATTTTAACATTGTATCTCTCTGCGATGTGATTTTCAACATGACGAGTGTCAAAATTTGATACAGTAACTAATTAGATTTTACAATGGAGTTATTGCTCATGAGTTTTCTGGCTCACACAAAAAACAGTTAATATGCTTTTGTGGAAAAATACATGTTGCAACTCAAGTGATTCAAAAGTTGTGAGATAGAAATCAGAAAATTTACAACTGTCAATATTCATTCCGTCATTAGAACTCATAGAACTTACAATTTTTTCTTTACAAGAATAAGAGTTGCATTTTCAGCATTCATGGACAATGCCAAATAACTCTTTGGAATTGCATATTTACCTAGCTTAATTTTATGATGCTGCACACTTTTATAATGCTGAAATTCTCCAAAATAAGCGAATTATTATTTTTTCGACAAATACAGAATAATAGATAAAAATATATCAATCACAGTGAAAAGTTGAGTGGTCAGGAAAAAAGAAAAATGGACCTGGAAAATGATTAAAAATGTCCGCAATAGGCTAATAAAAAGTTTTTATTCCAATTTTGGTATAAGATTCTTATTTTTCATTGATATTTTCATTGTTTTTGTCGTTTTTCTTCGTTATTTCAGTTTTCTTGTTTTCACTATTTTTGGTCACTAATATCCCTATAACTTTTTTATTTATTATCCAAACCTTACCAAATTTTCACAGTATGTTCAGTGACCAATAATAAACATTTGAATAACCTAGAATTAAGATAACTATCTTAGAAAAGAAAATATGTAAAAAAGAATTCACCCACACCCCTATTTTTTGCATAAAAAATGGGGTCACAATTTCTGACCCTGTAAATTTATAACCAGTCATTACATCAAAAAGTCCTGTTATACAAAGTTTTATTATAGGTTAAATAATCTATGTTTAAAATCTGATAGCAATAACTTAATATTTGTAAAAGCCTTAGTGTTTTAAAACACACTAAAAAAATAAAAATGGCGGAGGTTTTTATGGGCTACAAAGGCAACCAATGGAAAAAAAAAAATTTTAAAACCTGTTTTGTACCTCCATTTCAATACCAAATAAGGTGTAGTTAAAAAAAACGAAGTGTCTACACGTCCGGCGCGCCGGACGTGTAGTGCGCAAGATACACGTCCGGCGACTTGTCACGTGACCGCCGGACGGCTAGTAGTTTTTATAATTCCAAACGAAGTACGATTTAGTACATCTTGTCTGGTCTTGTGGTAGAGTGGTTGCTTGACGATAGTAATGTTTGAGGATCTATACCGGGGATAGGGTCGTTTTTTTCCTTCCCATTTTAATTTAAATATTTTGTATATATTTATATTATCATGTTCCTCAGCAACAGTAGTTTCATGAGAAGTTTTTAAATATTTTGTAGCAATTGAAATAATTTAAAATGAAATCTTTAACTTTTATTGGTTGCCACACTGGCCCCTAATTTATTTTATGGATTACTGGTACACAAAAAATAACAAACTAAACAAAAATGTTTACAAGCCACTTTCACTTAAGTTTCTTTTTCTATTATTTGCATTCAAGATACTCAGTACATTACTTGGTAGAGAAATAGATTTTAAAATTAACAATAGTTTTGAATTATTCGCAGTCACGTGACAAGGCTGACCGACACGATATCTCTCGCCACTTTGTTACGGCGGTCATGTGACTTGGTCGCCGGACACATAGTGCGGGAGATAGACGTCCGGCGCGCCGGACGTGTAGACACTGCCTAAAAAAAATCCTATATGAAGCCTAACAAAAATTTTAGATTTTTCACCCACACCTCCCCTTAACACTATTGATAAGGGGCCACCCATAAATGACAACACATATCTACGATCTGGGGGAGGAGGTAATACAAATGTGTGATGATCTGTAGCTTGCCCATGGACATGACCTACTTGTTTCAACTTGGGTTGGTTCCATAATCATGTTTCTTTTACTAATCTTGATTCCAGTAAATTAAGTAGGGCTAATTAAAACAGGCCCATAATATTGATTTTTAAAATGTATTGCTTTAATCTAGATAATTTCTTTTCTTCAATTCTTGCAATTCACAGATCGTTCTGATCCACGTTTACTTAGGACAACTTAGGTAATTTTATTTAGCACTTGCTCCAGTTTGAAGTGCTATTTCAATGATTATTCTTTTATAAATAAAATTCATGTATCCATCTAAATAAATGGGAGATTTTTTAATGACTGTGTACATATTCATTTAGCACATAATAAAAGACACCATTTTAAAAATAGAAAAATTTAATAAATTTAAAAATAGAAAAGTTTAAATAATTGCGGAACATGAACTCATACATATATCATATATTAATTATGGATGGTAAAGATTGTGGCTGGTGCTAAAACTAAATTGTCTTTTCAGTTTGCGCACATGTAGGCCTATAGCCTATAGCTCAAAAAGTACTAAATCTAGAAAGTTTATTCTGGTTTCATTTTTTAAAATTTGAAATTAGGGTAGCCGAAATTAGCTCAATCTATTCAAACTGTAAACTGTAAAACACTTACACTGTTTCAGTTTCACTGTATTATACAGTGCATAATTGTTTTGAATTTTTGTACCCAAGTCAAGTACTTTTCAGTTTTGTTTTAAAATTATTTACCTTAATGAGCTCAGGGGGATACTCATCATTCCATTTAGATAAGATAATGGACTGGACATGGACATGGACGGTCTCAGAAACGTCAAGGTTGTCAACATTGAGAATTTGCAATGCACGGGGCACGGGAAAACCGGATCCGGGGATCCTGATCCCAGCATTTTGTTGTCAGCTGACTAAAATATGAATCAAAACTGCTACCTCGTTCTTGGATTCCAAAAAAAAACCTGACTAAACCTACTTCGATTAAATATTCTCTTAATTTTAATACTATTCATTTTCCCAAGAAATGCCCGATATTTCCATTTTAAAGACATTACCTAATTCTGGACTAAGGGCCATTCAAATAAATTGTACGCTAACTAATCTTTGCTTTTTTTCAACCCCTCGGACCGCAAGTTACTTTAAATAAACATAACCAATGACCATTCGCACCCGGAGTGGCTCCGTACATATTAAATGGCTTCGGAGCCGGGTGTGATAACAATAATGAGAATAATTATTTTTTTTAACTGTTTTTTCTCCTTGTTTTTTCATAGATTCATAGTTTTATTCTTTTTATTTTTTGATTTATTTTTGCTTTGTTAATTTCTCGTAGTACCGGTAGATTTTTTTTCTTTCTTATTTTCTTTTTTAGTTTAAGCTATTTTCGTAGATCAATTTTTTTTTATTTAAATCTAGTAATGAAGATGATTTAGATACATTTATTGTTTTCATTTGAATTTTAGAAAAGTAATAATATTAATTTAATTATTAAAATTAAATCCTTTATTTAAGATTATTTATGAGTATTGTTTAAGTTAAAAGATTTAATCACACAGTACTTTATGAATTAATTAGGTATTCTAAATAATGAAAATTTCATTTATAATGAATTAATTTTAACTATTCCTCTAGAGAGCTTGGCTTAGTCAGAACAAAACCACAAATTTTAAACTTTTTCCTTGGCACTGGGAGTCATACGTGCGGACACTGACTGTTTTTCCTGATATCTTGAATCTCCTTTCAACAACCTTTCTCATTTGACTTGACCTAATTCACAGGTAGTTGCAATGAACATCTTAAAGTTAAAGGATGCCATTGTATAAAGTATGAAAAAGAGATTTATTTTTGGAGGACTAGTCCTCTTTTTTTTTTACCATATCTGTCTACTGGGCCTAACACACTGGTAAATAATTTAAAATTTAATTTAAAAAAAAACCCTTAACTGACTTTAGAACATTTTTGTTTGGTTGTTAGTTATTTGAGTTGTGTACTCAAGTAATCCATAAAATAAATTAGGGGCCAGTATGGAGTAGGCAGCCAATAAACTCATTCAATTAGGTCACATCATTCGTTTGCCATTTGTCTCATTTTACTTTGTCACCTTCCTTGTTGGTACCCGTACAGTTAACTATTGTTTGTATCATTTCTTCATTTAAGTACAGACATAATGATTGAGTGGGGAAAAATATATGTGATCTGTGAAAGGAGTTTGGTTTCAAGGCAACTAAGTCATGACACATTGAAAATAAAATACTGATAACCAAAATAGATGGAGCCATTAAAAAAAAAATAGTACATACAAACCATACGCAAACAGAAAGACAAAAATCCACTAAAGTTTATTTTTTTTAAATTTGTTGTGACTTTTATTGAAAAAAATTAAACATTTTATACCAATTTTGACTTTCATGCAAAATGAATAAAGAAAAATGTGTATTACATTATGTTTTAACTTATTGTACTGTATTGTAAATGAAACTTGGCATACACATTAAGAATAACATTGAAAAAAAGTTTAAAGAAGCTTATTACACAGCAGTTATTGGAAGTGTTACAAATGGCATGTATGAGGGGTTCACATAAATATTCGAGAACTCTTTGGGGTAGCAAATTTAAAAATGTTATAAAACTTTTTTAGTTGGATATATATTAAAAAAAAGCCTCTTGAATTTTGTAAAGAATATCAATGAAAAGAAGCATGCAATGTTTGAAGACTGTAGCTAGAATACTTTTCCTCCTGATTCATTTGGCGTTCCTAAAAAATCCGGAAAACGCAAAATTGAGAAAAATGAAGAAAAAGTATAAAATTGTGTTTTTTTAAATTAGAGGCTGCATGAACGATATAAGATGCATACACTATGTACATATACCATTCATGAATTAAAAAACAATTAGAAAACTAAGACAGAAAAGATAGAAAAAAAAAATTAACACACGACCTAATAAATAAAATACATAAATTCTGAAAAAATTTTCTATGAGACATTTGTTTAAAAACAATCCATCATTAAATAAAGAATGTCAATATAAATAAGCATGCTAAGTTTCAATTATGTATTTCCAAAACTATTCCTCCTGATTCATCAATTGATGTAAGGAAAAAAAAATGAAAATGCTAGATCGATAAAAGCTGAAAAAGACACTGACAAATGCTTATTAAAAAAATGAAAGCTTACCGGTACTTGAACAACATTGGATGCATACATCATGAACACATTCCACTACTTAATTTTTTTTTTAAATGTAAGTACATAGATATAATTGATAGATTATAAATGAATGCATTTCCCAACAACCCACTAGCCGCGAGCCTAATAAAAATAATAAGATCATAAAAATTTGTGAATTTTGTTTATGAGACATGTAATAAAAAAAAACATCAATCATTATGTAGAGAATATAATAGAAAAAACCTTGCAAATTTTGAAGCATGTGGTAATAATACTTTTCCTCATAATACATTTGACGTCAGAGATAAATGGAAAATCCTAAGTGGACCACTTTAAAAAGAGAAAAAAATTCAATTAAACAATATTAGAAATATAGGAGTTAAATAAAATTTAAAGCATATCAATGTAAAATTATCAGGCAAAGGTGAAAAAAAAATATTTTGCAAAAATAGTTTCAGCAAGGCATATTCACGCATTCTCAAAGCTAAGAATTTTCTAGATATCTTTACAAATTTTAAACAATATTGTAGAACATGTTAATGTTTTTAATAAGAAATTAATAGACGCAAGTTTAGGAAACAAAAATCTGCCGAAGAAATATAAGAAAAATGGTTATTTACACAATTTTTTAAAATAATTTGCAGCACATTAAAAACATTCACATATTTAAAAAAGTAGCTGAAAATCTTTCTGAACCAATCCTTGTTAATAAGAAGTGAAAATAAATTTACAAAAAAAAGTCAAGAATGACGAATAACTCAGCAAGGCATCATCACAATAACGTAGCAATTAAATATTTTTTTAAAGTCATAAAAAAACCTACTAAGTAAGGTTACTACTCACAATTTAAATTAATATAGTTATCAAATAATTTTACAGTAACATTCAAGTATAAGAAGCACTGATTCAATATTTAGTCTCAATCATGTATTATTTATTATCAGTAACAAGCAACAAAAATGTTTAAGAACTTCATTGCAAAGAATTCATTGCGCTATTCATAAGGATAATCTATTTTTGAAGTTCTAAATGATGAGCGTCTAAGTTTAACCTTTTCACCATCTGAAACGGAAAACTATTTTTCGTGTTGTGAAATTGCTTAACCAGATGACATAACTTTCCACTCTGATTTTTCACCAATTTATTGTAGAGTAAATACAAAACTTAATTCAGGTAAGCATTATGAATTTATCAAATCTTTTCTGGGGGAGGATATCCCTGCATCTCCCATAAACCTCCTCCCCCCCCCCCTCCCACACACAACCAAGCGTTTAGTTGGGATCTTTTGGCAGCTCGATTTAAAAAATAATAAAATAATAATAATCAAAGTGTCAGTACTGGCACTTTTTTTTCCTTAAATAATTAAAAGGCGCTGTTACTAGGTAAAGAACCTGGTCGCCAACTGTGCATAAATTAAAAGACAGTGAAAATATAAAAAAGGAATTGATCTTAAGGCTGTTAGAGCCAAACAAAGGGGGTAATCTCAGTGTTTGGGATTTATCCTTGCATGGTTTAAACGTGTATATGAGATGGAATTAAACTTCCCTGGTGAGAATGTTTTACAAAATAATAACGCTACACATATGATTTCTTTTTGTTCTATGACATATATATACATATATATCTATATATATATATATAACTATATCTATATATCTATATATATATCTATCTATATATCTATATAACTATATATTATATACGATATAATTATAGTTTGAGATTTTGTTTTTATTAAATTAGACATTGAATACATAAAAATTTCAAATGAAAAGAAAAATGAGGTATTTTAAATTTTACAAATCAAATAAAGCCAAAAATGATAGGCTACTATTATGATAAGTACATAAAAATCATAAAAACACAAACAAACTTAAATATTTACATATTTGATAATACTGTACCATTCATGGTGTTAAGGTCTGAGAAGAAACTAATAATGCCCCAGTTTAAGAGCCTTTGTGTGCTCACATGCTGCAATCTTGATACATACAGTACAATAGCAGCTTGGACTTGGAGCACCAAATGAATTCAGGACCTGACACTCAGCAAAGGCAGATATTGACTGGAAGCTCCTGCTCTTTTGATCTGAGTTGCTACACCCATGAAAGGCTGAGACAGCCAGTCCTTGATATTTATTTACAAAACCCTATTGACTTAAGGAGTTGATAGATGTTAAGTGTAAAAGGTCCACTGGCATGAATTATAACAATGACAAAATATTTTTTTTTTTTAGAAACTGTAGATGAAGATATCAAATAAAATAACCAGTTGTATTCATTGGCAAATTATTATTTTTTAAATAAAAGACACACAAATAAAGTAAGGAATATCATTGTGCACACTGAAGTAGTGTAGTTTAAGAAAAACA
Source organism: Lymnaea stagnalis (assembly GCA_964033795.1). Lineage (NCBI taxonomy): Eukaryota > Metazoa > Mollusca > Gastropoda > Lymnaeidae > Lymnaea > Lymnaea stagnalis. The sequence continues at coordinate 32,667 of CAXITT010001018.1, forward strand.
TGCAAAGGATTTTATAGAAAGAATTACATTATAGTGAATGCAATACTAAATGTTTCGTTTCTTTTAGTTGTATAATTGGCTGTATTTTTAAAAGATTCTTTTCACGGAATCTGTTTAGAATTTAAATTACAGAATGGATGAAAAATACCAATTTATATACTAGACATGTAACGTCATTTATTAAATTAACACTCTGTTATAAGAAACCCAATGACGGCCAGAATAACAAGCAGTAACATTTGCCCAGCTGCAACATTAGCACTGTTGAACCCCTTCTCTCTGCTGTATATTTTCAACTTCCATCCACCATACGATCCAGATCTGTCGGACTCAAATCTGATTATGGCCCGGTCTGACATGCCCACAAAAATGTCCTTCTTGTCTTGTCCACAAACTCTGCCAAAAAAGTCTCGACTGAGCCATCCTTCAGGTCCTAGAGGGGATAAGAGAATTATTTATATATTGGATGCTACCCTGTGCTACTCAGCTAATATACTTACACATTTTTTTTTTAAATTACACCTTTCACAAGTTAATATATACATAGGCGGCCTAGTACATAGTATAGAATATGATTAAATGTACATATTTCTGGCACTAGAGAAGCCATCATCCATCACATACAGAGGTATTATTATGTGATAATATGTGATGACGTGTGATGACGTGTGATGATATGTCATGATGTGTGATGTGTGAGAGTTGGGGGCGGGAAATTGAAAAAAAATAGCATGACATACCAATTTTTCAAATATTAATAATCCCATGCAAGAATTCATTTTTAAAAAATGACTCATTATTAAATAATGGATTAAACCTGACCATAGTTTCATTACTACTATATGGAGCAGAAACTTGGAAAACAACAGCGAGCATTACGCAGAAAGTACAGACCTTCATAAACACATGCCTTAGAAAGATCCTAAACATCAAATGGCCAAATACTATCACCAACAAAGATCTACTAGAAAGAAGTTAACAGGCGCCCATTGATGAAGACATAATAAAGAGAAAATGGAGGTGGATATGGCATGCCCTCCAAAAATCCCCAGATAACATCACCAGACAGTCTCTAACATGGAATCCACAGGGAAAAAGAAAGAGAGGAAGGCAAAAGAATACATGGAGACGCAACCTAGAGATAGACATGCAAAATATGGTATACACCTGGAAGCAACTGGAAAGGAAAGCACAGGACTGTGATGAATGGAAAATTCTTGTGGACGGCCTAAGGGGTAAAAAGGCAAAAGAAGAGTTTCATTACCCGGCGCTAAATAAGTACACCCAGAATCTCACCATTGAAGAATGACAGCATGTCCCTGCAGCCCGTTATGAAGTTGGAATCCAGAACTTCTATAACAATGATGTCATCTTTGTTCACAGCCTTCACTCTGTATCTACATTGGTAATCTCTGGGGGGGGGGGGGGGGGGGGGGGGGGGGTTAGATATTTAAATAAGACAAAAATAAGACTTGAATATTTAAATATTAATGAACACTGGACATAAATGATATTCCAAAGGAATTGTCCATATTTAAATTTGAAAGACAGCTGGTCTTCATTTTAAAAAAATGTTATCTCCCTTTAGAGATCACAAATTTGGATTGTCTCTCTTGTGAGCTGGAGTTATCTTAAATTCTTTCCCATCAGCTCCATCTAGCTCAATCTGACACATTTTTTAATTATACCCCCAATACTTTGCAAAACACCTCAACGCCTTTCAGAGAAAATAATATCATGATTTTCAGGGGAGGGAACAAGTAAGAAAAAAAGGGGGCTACTAAAAGCCTGCTGTTCTTAAAATTTTATTTTTAGAGATGGCATTTGAGTTCCATGTCCCACTAGCCCAAAAAACTTACAAGTTCTTTCAGATACTTGCAAGTTTACTAGAAAATTGTTACTCTTTTTGCTTTTCCTAAAATTTGTTGAATCCATTTTCAGAAACCACAGAGAAAGGTAAATTTGTTGGAACTTTCCCCAAAGAACCTGTGAAAGGTAAATTTGTTGGAACTTTCCCCGAAGCACCTGTGAAAGTTAAATTTGTTGGAACTTTCCCCAAAGCACCTGTGAAAGGTATCAGAAAATTAATGTTATTATTTTTTTTTTAAATAATTAATTCTTACAAAGGGTAGAAGTCTCTATAATTTGGTGAGGTTAGCTCACTGCCTGTGCTGTTGACTAATATGACAGCGTCGTGCATCGCGTTGTTCCCGCATTCAGATGCAGCTGAGAAAAATATTAATGCCAAATTTAACTTGCTTAAATAAACGATCATGATTTCTACTCCCATGTAATGCAAGGTTAATTGATTGTATTTTGTCATGATGCTTTGATAAGAATTTTTTTTAGGTAGCTGGCCCATAAAAGAATCATAAATCTTTTAAACCTAAAAGTAATATTTAAAATGTCTTATTTTAAAAAGCAGAATCTTAGGTATTGTCTAGAGATCATCTTGACAGCCCACTCCATTTGATAGCAACATGCTTATTGAACTGAGGAAAAAAAAAGTATTAATCTTCGTTTGTCCGTCTCAGAGTTAAAAAGTTGCAACAAAGTAAGACAGCTCGCATCAAAGAAAGCCACTGTATTAGTTAAGGGACATAAAAGTAGGCCGCTGGGCAAAAAAAAATTGTTTTTGTACTTACGGGGTTCATTATAAAACTCCAGTTTAATTTGTACTTACGCGGCACAGCATAAAACTCCAATTTGATTTTTGCTGGCCTTAACATATCATCTGTGTTCAGCTGAATCATCATCTCTCGTCCTGTAATAAAAATCTAATTTATTCATTTGAACCTTATTCTTCCACCCTTTAAATATAATAAAACTCCAATTTGATTTTTGCTGGCCTTAACATATCATCTGTGTTCAGCTGAATCATCATCTCTCGTCCTGTAATAAAAATCTAATTTATTCATTTGAACCTTATTCTTCCACCCTTTAAATATTAGAGCCCGAATGGGATCATTAGGAGCAAAGGCAGCAAAGCAGAAAAGAAAAGAAAAATTTAACCAAATAATGGGCTTCTCACATCCATCACTTTATTATCATTTTAATATCATCATTGTCTTTAAATTAAACAGATATTTATATTGATGTTATTGCTGGTCGATAATATGCGATGGAGTAATTACTCTTTTTTATTTAGAATTTACTGGGTTTTTTCATACATAACCATTCACTTTTCAAAAGGATTACATTGTAACTGTACACATTATCTATACAGTAGGTATCATGCAAATGGTCTGCAGTGATGGTTATTCCAGAAATTTTAATGATGATTATGTGTTTTTTCCCTCAAAGTAAGGACCAAATGATACAGAAAGTAATGTGTTTCACAATTCCTCAAGATATACTTATACATGTTGTGATTGAAGATCTGTTACAAATCATAACAACAGTCTGAAAAATGACTTTACAAATTATGTCATTCTTAAAATTGTCTTAGTTTAAAACATATTATAAGTTAATAAGATTGTCTACGTGTCTGTATAATATGCTGAATATTTGACATTGTAAAATAAGAAAATTTCATGACTTACGTGTACTATACACTTTGTCATTCACATAGAAGTCTGGTGCCATGGACTTGTTACAGGTAGTGAACAGAAGCGGGTCAGATGAAGAAGAACCTTAACATGAAAAACATTCAGTGTTTGTTGAATGACATATTATGATAACAGCCAAGAACATAATTTTAGAGAAGTTAAGCAATCCAAAAAAAAAAAGATAGGTGATTGAAGAACAAAAAATGTCAGGAGGGTTCGTAACAGGCAAAAACTACTGCGGGTGGGGAGGGGTAAAGGAGGCAAAAGACTAAAGTAATAAAAATAAATGTTATTCTTGATTCTTGCACATTTCAAACACAAGATATCAGGCATGGCCCGATGTCCACTTAACCAACAACACACTGAGTAGACAAAACAACTTTTCCTTTGATTTGTGCTCATTAGGAGCCTGCCTGTTTACAGAAATGTTTGTTTGAGCTGGGTTATGGGTTACTTAAAAATCTTCTTCGGCCCGACAGGAGGAACTTCAACCCAAGCGTTGTTGTGGGCTGCACTTTGCCCGTCCTGGTTATCTACCCCATTTCGTCACATAATATAAAGAGATAGTTGCCACCATAAATGTTGACATAACATAAAGAGATAGTTACCATTATAAATGTTTACATAATATAAAGAGACAGATACCATTATAAAGGTTGACATAATATAAAGAGATAGATAACATTATAAATGTTGACATAATATAAAGAGACAGATACCATAATAAATGTTGACATAATATAAAGAGATAGATACCATTATAAATGTTGACGTAATATAAAGAGATAGATACCATTATAAATGTTGACGTAATATAAAGAGACAGATACCATTATAAATGTTGACATAATATAAAGAGATAGATACCATTATAAATGTTGACATAATATAAAGAGACAGATACCATTATAAATGTTGATGTAATATAAAGAGACAGCTACCATAATAAATGTTGACATAATATAAAGAGATAGATACCATTATAAATGTTGACATAATATAAAGAGATAGATACCATTATAAATGTTGACGTAATATAAAGAGACAGATACCATAATAAATGTTGACGTAATATAAAGAGACAGATACCATTATAAATGTTGACATAATATAAAGAGACAGATACCATTATAAATGTTGACGTAATATAAAGAGACAGATACCATTATAAATGTTGACATAATATAAAGAGACAGATACCATTATAAATGTTGACATAATATAAAGAGATAGATACCATTATAAATGTTGACATAATATAAAGAGACGGATACCATTATAAATGTTGACATAATATAAAGAGACAGATACCATTATAAATGTTGACATAATATAAAGAGACAGATACCTTTATAAATGTTGACATAATATAAAGAGATAGATACCATTATAAATGTTGACATAATATAAAGAGATAGATACCATTATAAATGTTGACATAACATAAAGAGATAGATACCATTATAAATGTTGACATAATATAAAGAGATAGTTACCATTATAAATGTTGACATAATATAAAGAGATATATACCATTATAAATGTTGACATAACATAAAGAGATAGTTACCATTATAAATGTTGACATAATATAAAGAGACAGAAACCATTATAAATGTTGACATAATATAAAGAGACAGATACCATTATAAATGTTGACATAATATAAAGAGACAGATACCATTATAAATGTTGATTAATATAAAGAGACAGATACCATTATAAATGTCGACATAATATATAGAGATAGATAACATTATAAATGTTGACATAATATAAAGAGACAGATACCATAATAAATGTTGACATAATATAAAGAGATAGATACCATTATAAATGTTGACGTAATATAAAGAGATAGATACTATTATAAATGTTGACGTAATATAAAGAGACAGATACCATTATAAATGTTGACATAATATAAAGAGATAGATACCATTATAAATGTTGACATAATATAAAGAGACAGATACCATTATAAATGTTGACGTAATATAAAGAGACAGCTACCATAATAAATGTTGACATAATATAAAGAGATAGATACCATTATAAATGTTGACATAATATAAAGAGACAGATACCATTATAAATGTTGACGTAATATAAAGAGACAGCTACCATAATAAATGTTGACATAATATAAAGAGATAGATACCATTATAAATGTTGACATAATATAAAGAGATAGATACCATTATAAATGTTGATGTAATATAAAGAGACAGATACCATAATAAATGTTGACGTAATATAAAGAGACAGATACAATTATAAATGTTGACATAATATAAAGAGACAGATACCATTATAAATGATGACGTAATATAAAGAAACAGATACCATTATAAATGTTGACATAATATAAAGAGACAGATACCATTATAAATATTGACATAATATAAAGAGATAGATACCATTATAAATGTTGACATAACATAAAGAGATAGATACCATTATAAATGTTGACATAATATAAAGAGATAGTTACCATTATAAATGTTGACATAATATAAAGAGATATATACCATTATAAATGTTGACATAACATAAAGAGATAGTTACCATTATAAATGTTGACATAATATAAAGAGACAGAAACCATTATAAATGTTGACATAATATAAAGAGACAGATACCATTATAAATGTTGACATAATATAAAGAGACAGATACCATTATAAATGTTGATTAATATAAAGAGACAGATACCATTATAAATGTTGACATAATATAAAGAGACAGATACCATCATAAATGTTGACATAATATAAAGAGACAGATACCATTATAAATGTTGACATAATATAAAGAGATAGAAATCATTATAAATGTTGACATAATATAAAGAGATAGATAACATTATAAATGTTGACATAATATAAAGAGACAGATACCATTATAAATGTTGACATAATATACAGAGATGGATACCATTATAAATGTTGACATAATATAAAGAGATAGATACCATTATAAATGTTGACATAATATAAAGAGATAGATACCATTATAAATGTTGACATAATATAAAGAGACAGATACCATTATAATAAATGTTGACATAATATAAAGAGACAGATACCATTATAAATGTTGACATAATATAAAGAGACAGATACCATTATAAATGTTGATGTAATATAAAGAGACAGCTACCATAATAAATGTTGACATAATATAAAGAGATAGATACCATTATAAATGTTGACATAACATAAAGAGATAGATACCATTATAAATGTTGACATAATAAAAAGAGACAGATACCATTATAAATGTTTACATAATATAAAGAGACAGATACCATTATAAATGTTGACATAATATAAAGAGACAGATACCATTATAAATGTTGATTAATATAAAGAGACAGATACCATTATAAATGTTGACATACTATAAAGAGACAGATACCATCATAAATGTTGACATAATATAAAGAGACAGATACCATTATAAATGTTGACATAATATAAAGAGATAGAAACCATTATAAATGTTGACATAATATAAAGAGACAGATACCATTATAAATGTTGACATAATATAAAGAGACAGATACCATTATAAATGTTGACATAATATAAAGAGACAGATACCATTATAAATGTTGACATAATATAAAGAGATAGATACCATTATAAATGTTGACATAACATAAAGAGATAGATACCATTATAAATGTTGACATAATATAAAGAGATAGATACCATTATAAATGTTGACATAATATAAAGAGACAGATACCATTATAAATGTTGACATAATATAAAGAGACAGATACCATTATAAATGTTGACATAATATAAAGAGATAGATACCATTATAAATGTTGACATAACATAAAGAGATAGATACCATTATAAATGTTGACATAATATAAAGAGATAGATACCATCATAAATGTTGACATAATATAAAGAGACAGATGCCATTATAAATGTTGACATAATATAAAGAGATAGATACCATTATAAATGTTGACATAATATAAAGAGACAGAAACCATTATAAATGTTGACGTAATATAAAGAGACAGCTACCATAATAAATGTTGACATAATATAAAGAGATAGATACCATTATAAATGTTGACATAATATAAAGAGATAGATACCATTATAAATGTTGACATAATATAAAGAGACAGATACCATAATAAATGTTGACGTAATATAAAGAGACAGATACCATTATAAATGTTGACATAATATAAAGAGACAGATACCATTATAAATGTTGACGTAATATAAAGAGACAGATACCATTATAAATGTTGACATAATATAAAGAGACAGATACCATTATAAATGTTGACATAATATAAAGAGATAGATACCATTATAAATGTTGACATAATATAAAGAGAC
>CAXITT010001018.1:40848-58442 GCA_964033795.1 Lymnaea stagnalis
TTTTTTTTTTTTTTTTTTTTTTTTTGTACCTCACAAGAATTCTAATGAAGTTAAAATGTAAATTTTAATGGGGTCACTAAAAACACGATTCCATATCACTTTTTAAAACAATTTATTGCTATTAAACAACGTGTTTTGGGGACTTTCAAGGATTATTTTGCCATGTGCCATAAGCTCCGAAACAATACTTCTGTCAAGACATCAGGATGTCTGTTATGTTATCAAGCTCTGAAACAATGATTCTGTGAAGACATCAGGATGTATGTTGCATTATAAAGCTCTGAAACAGAGCTTCTGTCAAGACATCAAGATGTCTGTTGTGTCATCAAGCTTTTAAACAATGCTTCTGTCAAGACATCAGGATGTCTGTTGTGTTATCAAGCTAGGAAACAATGATTGTGTCAATACATCAGGATGTCTGTTGTGCTATCAAGGTCTGAAACGGTGCTTCTGGCAGGAAATCAGGATGTCGGTTGTGTTATCAAGGTCTGAAACAATGATTGTGTCAAGATATCAGGATGTCTGTTGTGTTATCAAGCTAGGAAACAATGATTGTGTCAATACATCAGGATGTCTGTTGTGCTATCAAGGTCTGAAACAGTGCTTCTAGCAGCACATCAGGATGTCTGTTGTGCTATCAAGGTCTGAAACTCTGCTTTTGTCAAGACATCAGGATGTCTGTTGTGTTATCAAGGTCTGAAACGGTGCTTCTGTCAAGATATCAGGATGTCTGTTGTGTCCTGTTTGTGTCAGAGCTATTTCCTCAACTTAAATCTTTTTTTTTTTTAAAAACATCGTTTAGCAGCACTAAAGAGTTTAATTATTTATTGATATTTATACCAAAAGTCATGAGGAAAAAAACAATTATACGATGGCATTTAATAAGTGATAAAAGAGTTGAATGAATTTAAACGCATTTCCTTCAAAATATTGTTTATAATCAAGAATTGTACACTGGTGATCCTCAAAATTTTCAGAGTGATCGGCCGGCAGGATAATCTTCATTGCATTAGTGGCAGGTGTGTTTTATTGATGGTAAGAATGACTAGTTGATTGGCCAGTAATGTTATCATGTGTACCGACTTAACTTATTCATTCAAAGTGACCAGTGTTGTTTTTTCATGTTGGCCCACTTGACGGAGTTTTTCTTTCATGGATGCCCAGGCTGAAATATGTGAATATTGATTGGATAACTAGAGTAAGTGAGTCATGTGATGGGGTGGTGGGGAGGGGGTATAAAAGGAATGTAGAATTGAGAATACAGTTAGTTATTACACAGATCACAGCCTTGAGTGTTCATTTATTATCGCACTATTACAATTTGCCTATTTTATTTATTACTGTTCTTTTGTTTCATCTTCTTTTATTATTCACTATTGATTGCTGGCAGCCGAGAGCCCATGGACCCGGTTCTGGATACCACAACTTTTTGTAGAAATGTTCTAAAAAGCCAAGTTACCAGCACCCCAGTGACAAATTTCTCATTTGTGAAAGGGGATCCACGGTCATTACTTACTTGGACACTTCGTACCCCATGGCCATGTAAGGTATTCTCTCTTCATTAATATGATCATCATATGCTTGGCGGGACTCTATGAACCCCCCACAATAGAAATCTGTGAAGTGTTTAATACATAGAATAAGTGATCATTGCTAGAAATGCTTCTGCTGAAAGATGTACGTTTTGGATTGTCTATAACATTTCAATTTATAAACATTCAAGATTGGAAATTTTATATTACATCTCAGCTGTTATGAGGATTAAATGTTAGATATCAATAGTCAAAACTTTATTAGGAAGGGAAATGAGGCCTGTATTGTTTAAACTGAAAAAAGCCCTGTTTAAGATTCTTTTTAATGAAAAATGAATTTAAAAATAACCTAGGTACAAATTCCAAGGAGAACTATTTACATACCTGTAAAAAATGCAAGTTGAACAATTTACTCGATATTAAGTCGCTAAACAATATTTGTGTGATTAGTCTCATCATATCCTCTCATTAAAATTAATTTTATAAGAGGATAAGGTTATGTTCAACGTTTTCTCCGCTATGTAAAATCATAATTTAGTGTTACAAAAATGATTTTAAGCCTACCGGTTGAAATGGCCTTCAGGTAGATGTGTTTGTTTCTGTCAAGCTTTGACGTCACGATGGCGCTGCTCACCTTAGGTAGGTACATGGGGTTTTGACCTCTGAAGCATTGGTGTTCAACTTCTTCATTTTTTTTATCAGATGCTGAACAAACAAACAAAATGAGTTGTCAAAATAGGTAGAGGAAACATTGAAGTTTCAAATGTAAAATTGACCGTTTATAATATTGCGTTACCCCCCTTGATTATGGGTATTCACTCTAATTGTTGTGCNCAAAAATGATTTTAAGCCTACCGGTTGAAATGGCCTTCAGGTAGATGTGTTTGTTTCTGTCAAGCTTTGACGTCACGATGGCGCTGCTCACCTTAGGTAGGTACATGGGGTTTTGACCTCTGAAGCATTGGTGTTCAACTTCTTCATTTTTTTTATCAGATGCTGAACAAACAAACAAAATGAGTTGTCAAAATAGGTAGAGGAAACATTGAAGTTTCAAATGTAAAATTGACCGTTTATAATATTGCGTTACCCCCCTTGATTATGGGTATTCACTCTAATTGTTGTGCATGGAATATTGTGTTGAATGATTGCGTTGTGTCTTGTGTAGCAGTGTAATTAATACTTTCTCCGTCTTAAGGGCTTGTGACATATGGTGACGTATTTTGTTGAGCAGCAGTGACAATTCATTTTAAATTCTTTAAGAACTAAAAGTGCCATTTTGTACTCACTTTCTAGGACTGTAATAGCATCTGTGTCACATGATGTCACTTCCCCTTCTACAGCTTTGACATCAATTCTGACATAGTCTTTGACACGTTGAGTTACTAAGACCTTACACGGCTCACCCCTATTTCAAAAATTAAGTTTATAATAGCATCTGTGTCACATGATGTCACTTCCCCTTCTACAGCTTTGACATCAATTCTGACATAGTCTTTGACACGTTGAGTTACTAAGACCTTACACGGCTCACCCCTATTTCAAAAATTAAGTTTCAAATGAATTAAGAGTGCTAATTGCAATGTCCAAAAAAAAAAAAATAGGCACAGATACCTGAAGAAAGAGTGCTAATTGATATGTTCAAGAATGATAGGTTCAGATTCATGAATCATTTGTGCTAATGGCCATGTCAATGATGATGAATTCTTATTGGACACTGGATTAACAACAGGATATTTTATAATTTAAGGGAAACTGTAAGTGAAAGTCTTGTAATTAATTTGTGTTAAAGATTATAATTTATAATTATCATTATTTTTTTTAATGAAATGTGAAATATGTCAGATTTTATGAAAATATATCATACTATTATAATGAAAAATTTCTTGGAATGAGTCCAAGAATCTTGACCAAGAATATTTTGTTTTACCGGTACATAAAATAAAAATGTATTATCACAGCCACTGATGACTTAGCTCTTGGTTTGTTTTGGATTCATTAGGTCGTTGATTTAAATAGAACTTATAAAACTATGGTAGGATTTATTCATTAGGTTGTTGATTTAAATAGAACTTATAAAACTATGGTAGGATTTATTCATTAGGTTGTTGATTTAAATAGAACTTATAAAACTATGGTGGGATTTATTCAATTTGGTTGTTGATTTAAATAGAACTTATAAAACTATGGTAGGATTTATTCATTAGGTCGTTGATTTAAATGGAACTTATAAAACTATGGTAGGATTTATTCATTAGGTTGTTGATTTAAATAGAACTTATAAAACTATGGTAGGATATATTCATTAGGTCGTTGATTTAAATAGAACTTATAAAACTATGGTAGGATTTATTCATTAGGTTGTTGATTTAAATAGCACTTATAAAACTATGGTAGGATTTATTCATTAGGTTGTTGATTTAAATAGAACTTATAAAACTATGGTAGGATTTATTCATTAAGGTGTTGATTTAAATAGAACTTATAAAACTATGGTAGGATTTATTCATTAGGTTGTTGATTTAAATGGAACTTAAAACTATGGTAGAATTTATCCATTAGGGTTGATTTAATTAGAACTTATAAAACTATGGTAGGATTTATTTATGTTCAAGTTTGGAGAACCTTACAGGATCGTTTTCAAAGCCAGTTAATCAGTGATCCGATGAATGTTCTTAGATTGAAAGGTACAAGCAGTCACTTGAAGGTGATTAAAAAAGTATCATTTTTACTTCCTGTTGACCATGGAGAAGAATTGTGCATGGATAACAGAGTCAATGGCTTTGTGTTAACCTTGTAGATATATTTAAAACTTTAAAAAAAACATATGTATATATATCTTTTTAATAAACCTACTTGTCATTTTTCGCAAAGGGCAGGGAGAAGTAAACTGGATCCTTGTTGACTTGAATACTTGGATATGAGATATTTCCATTGCAGGGATCTGAAGGGGAAAATTTTCATATTAAGTTTTTACATCTATGTTTCCATTTGCATGGGTGGTGTATCTAACAGGAGTGTGTGTGTATAGCGTATGAGTGGTGAGACTTTGAGGGTGTGTCACATGTCTGTGTGTCTGAGGGGGTTTGTTTGTGATGGTGTGTGTGTAGTGTATGAGTGGTGAGACTTTGAGGGTGTGTCACATGTCTGTGTGTCTTAGGGGTTTGTTTGTGATGGTGTGTGTGCTTGAGGGTGTCTGTGAAAAGTTGCGTGTCTCAGGGGTATTTGCATGAGTGGTGCTAGTAAGAGTGTGTATAATTGGTGATGATATCAGTTTGCATGGCTGAGGCATTTGTGTTGAAATAAACATTTCTGAGGATATTCAAGTAGTATGTTATTCATTTTTGGCTACGTAACTATAATTCCTTAAAAAACACAATCAAAATTTGTGTTCTCATTATAATAGAAATGCCATATCTCCTGAATTAAACTTGAATATGATTTCTCCTAACATTTTTTAAAGATAATTAAAGCAACTTCATTAAAATGAGGTAAAAATGTAATATGTTTATAAGTAATCAATATGATGTTTGTCCTATTCAAAAGCACAAGTAATATTTAATTTTTAAAGTGATTACTCCATATTTTTTTTAGTAATGATAAATGAAGTAAATAAATATTCTATGAGCATTAAAAAAGTCAAATATGTTACAATTTTGTTTGTAATTTATAATAATTATAGTATTTGTAATCAGTAGTCTTAATCAAAATGCAACACCTGGCTTTAATCTCATATGCATATAACTCTACTGGCCATGAATCACATTGATTCATAAACATATTCCTCTAGTTGTCAGACCTCACCTGGCTTTTTAACCACCATATTTTCAGGCATATAAGACACACCTAATTATAAGATGCACCCATATATAAGAAGCAGGTTTTGATGATTTATGTAAAAAATATTTACATAAAATGCACCCATATATAAGATGCACCCTGGGTGCGGGGTATGTAAAACTTAGACTCTTCTTATATATGTGAAAATACGGTATATACCTCTAGTCATAATCACTCACCGAGCTTCATAATCAGACTGCTGTCAAACTTTATACTTATTTCAGTTATTAATGTTTATATGATGAACTTTTATTAATTTCCCATTATGACTTCTTTGTCACACAATTCTTACACTTAGTCTCCCTGGAGTATATCTTTAGTTGAATCGTATGCTCTGCTGGTTTTTCTACCATAAATGTCAGAGTAGCATAGCTGGAGGATGTATAGATTTGAGAGAAAAAACTGTTGTCACCACACCAGTCAAGGATGAGAGGACTCAGAGCATCTGGACCTGACACATGTAGAAGTAAGTGTTTCTGAATAAATAAATTATTTATACCGAGTTTTAAAATTATTTGATTTGCAAAAAAAAAAATACATTTTAACATTACAAAAAACATTGAAAGGATTTAAGGAGCTGCAAAAAAATATATAAATAAATACCTGCAGGATTTTTATGCTTACTTTTTGTACAAAGAAAAAGGATACCAAAGGTAGTGCCAGTGATACTAAATATTTTTAATTTAATTGTGCTATTAAATTTATATAAATAAACAAATTCAGTTATACAGAAATAAAGTATTATACCAAATTACTGCTAGTGAAAAGGTAAAATCCTCTAAAAATACAAATATTAAGTTCTACACACACTTAACGAGTAAAATCTTGCACTTATAGAAAATATAACAAAAAACTCTTTCTCGGCCAGGAAAGCTGTTAGGATATATATATATATATATATATATATATATGGATTAAATCAGAACTATCTAGTAAAGAAATTTTAGAAACTGCATCATATGATAGCATTCTTTATAACAAATAAGGCATTCAAACATAAACAACCTTTCCCCAATCAAGGAAGGGTGGGTAAGAAATGGCATAGCACATTTACTTTGGGGCGTCAATGTCAGAGCAAAGCAAATGGGAGACAAGTGGTAGTCTCTAAAATTAGGCATACACATTAAAAAAAAATAATAAAATGTCATAAGAATAGGTCTTTCATTTTCCGTGTCCAGTAGTACACTAGAAATTCAAATAACAGTATAAAATTTATAAAATTTTTTTAACCCTCTATTACGCAATGTTGCCATTTGGCAACAAAGCGAAATTACACTACTGCTAGTGCTAGTACTGCAAGCCCAATTTTTAATTTGTTGGAGTGGTTCCCCTTTTCAATTATGAGGTTTCAAACTTTTATCCTGAAGAACTCTTCACTTTCGCTTTGCAGTTTTTATGTAAGAACACATTTTAGACGGTCACAGTTGACTACAATTTTTTCCGCCGAATCCAGTAAGTACAAGCTGTTTTTTTATATCACATAATGATAATTCCTGTTATAAAAAATAAAGAATGTTAAATTTAATGTTTGAACTGATATTAAATGAGCTTATGTTTGATATTTGTCATCATAGGTGGATGACATACGAAAAAAATGGTATGTTGCCAATTGGCAACAGTGCGTCGATGTGGTTAATTTTTTGTGTTTATTTTTTTGTTGCCAAATGGCAACATACAATATATAATCAGTTTATTTATTATAAGCTATCTGAATAATATTTTTTTTATGAAATATCTATACATATCTAATATTAATGTTATCCTTTTATATTTTGATCAAATTAACAGGTTTTAAATTAATGTTACAATTCTTTTTATAAAAAAAAAATGAATAGATACTATACAAGATATAAGTCTATATTGTAAGTTATTTTTTGTGTGGAATTATTAGTTTCCTATAATGTTTTTTTCTTCTAGAATTCAAATATCCAAACATCAAAGCAGTCATGGAACCATCATGCTTTTATGGAAAAAATAAAAATGTGGATATTCCTTCTATTCCTGAGGACTCCGAGCTATCTTCACGCGATGATGACATAGATGAAACTTTGACTCAAGAACACAACAAGTATGTTTTCATATACTTTTTTAAATTGCATTTAATCTCTAATATTTAAAAAAAAAACAATTATATAACATTCAAGCCAAAAGTTAAAGTAAACACTGAAAAATAATATTTAAAATTTCCCTTTTCAGCTTCAACCATATCAGACTCAGACTGTGAAACTAACGACACACCTGGTAATTCTTTAGACACTGCAATCCAACCACGGGCAAAACTATTTGCAAGAAATTTGCTTTGACACCACAGAGATGAAGCTGACATGCAGCTATTGGCACTGTAAGGTCTAATAGGCTTAAAAATTGCATAATGCCTTCAGATAAGGACTTGGCAAGAAATGGAAGGGGCTCCGCAATTCTGAAAACCTGCCACCATGACGGTGTTGATCTGTTTCCAGTCAAATGGGTTGACAATAGAGCGGTAACCACACTCAGTACATTTGCTGCTATTGAGCCCATGAAACGGGTCAAAAGATGGGACAAAAAGCTAAAAGGGAAATCTAGGTAACTTGTCCATCGGTAATCATGGTTTACAATAAATTCATGGGTGGTGTGGATCTTCTCGCTTCACTGTTGGCCGTATACAGGATACCAGTAAGGTCCAAAAAATAGTATCACTGTATAATATTCCACTTTCTGGATACCAGTATGGCAGTTGTGCTGGCATGGCTGATCTATAGGCTGATTGTACTAATGCGAATCGCGACAAAAAATATCCTCGGTGTACTTGATTTCAACACCAAGATGGCCATATGCCTAATGAAAGAAGGTAAAGCAGGGTTTAGGAAACTTGGCAGTCCTTTATTGGATATAGAGCCTCAACTTACAGCTAAAAATTTGAGTGGTCCTATTGCAGCTTTTCCACCCTTACCAGTAAGAGCTGATTATATTTGGCACTTTCCTGAGCCACTTGAAAACAAAGGAAGATGCAAGAGACCAGGTTGAAAAGAATTTTCAAGAATAAAATGTGCATAATGTAAAGTTGACATTGCTTCAAACAGTTCCACCAGCATTAAACCTGCATTTCACATATGTATATAAATATTTACTGTCCCTCTATATGCTCTATATATTGATTACATGATTTTCTATATTTTTGTGTAAAAAATGCTTATAAAATATGATTTTTATAATGATCTTTTTCATGATATAAAAGCATAATATGAAGATATGCTTGTAAACTAAGTACTGAGAACCATTGTTTGTGTAAACGATTAAATATTCACCTTTTACAAATATTATTGTTATCGTTTCCTTTTCTTGTTCAGTTTTACTTTTCTGACCTTTAAGACGCACTGTTGCCATATGGCAACATACCAATAAAATCATTATTTCATTTTAAAAAATTATTTTTCTTGCATATTATGTTTATTTAAGTCCAATAACTATGAAGTATGCCATCAAAAAAATTTTTTCCATAAAAAACTAAAATTGCGTAATAGAGGGTTAACAGAATGAAAAAAAGCAACTGATCTTAAATTTATCATTTTATTACTATTTTTTGTCAAATTGTTTCGAATTCATGAATAGTCGCACTTACTTACCATCATAGATTAAAAACTTGCCATAGCTACACGAAACTGTAGGGATATTGTACACATCTATGACAAGGGCTGAGGTCAGGTCCTTACGGCCAGAGTTATCTATGGCTTCGATCACCCATGTGCAACTGTTTTTAAGAAAAATTAATACAAAACTCAGACGAAAATTTCTTGTCACAAGTCAAAGGGGAAAACATAATTTGTTATTAGCATAGTGAGAAAGATAACATCTTTTTTTTTTTTAAAAAGTGGGTTGGATGGGCGGGTGGGGGATGTATACGAGCTCTAAAAATGTGTTCACCTTTTATTGGATGCTATTACAGAAAACTGCTCGTATAGTGGATTTTGACCGGCATAAACAGGAGTTACCCTTCCTGGCATGCATTCTGATGACGCTGTAATAGGATTTATTTCTTGAATATAATATGGCTTAATATCAGCAAAAAAAAAAAAAAATTGTAACACAAATTGAGTGAAATGTGAAATCCAGTTTTAAAAATAAGATTTTAAGTAGGCTACATGGTGTGGGATACATGGTGTGGGCTACATGGTGTGGGATACAGGATGTGGGCTACATGGTGTGGGCTACATGGTGTGGGCTACAGGATGTCGGCTACATGGTGTGGGATACATGGTGTGGGATACATGGTGTGGGATACATGGTGTGGACTACATGGTGTGGGCTATATGGTGTGGGATACATGGTGTGGATTACATGGTGTGGGATACATGGTGTGGATTACATGGTGTGGGATACAGGATGTGGGCTACATGGTGTGGGCTTCATGGTGTGGGCTACATGGTGTGGGCTATATGGTGTGGGATACATGGTGTGGATTACATGGTGTGGGATACATGGTGTGGATTACATGGTGTTGGAACACGGTGTGGGCTACATGGTGTGGGCTACATGGTATTGGAATCGTGGTGTGGGCTACATGGTATGGCTAAATGGTGTGGACTTCTTTGATAAAACTTAACGTAAGAAAATAAAAGGTACAATTTATTTGGTAACATAATAAAGGCCTACATTAGGATAAGTAGACCATCTTAGAAGCAATGAATGATACATAAAATATTTCTTCACTTGCAAAAATGATATGAGTAAATATTTTCTTTAATAAAAAGCTTACCTGACTTGACAAGAGAATATTCCAGAATGAAACCTTTTCCTGCATAGTGTTCATTAGCAACAAACCTTTAAAAAAAAATAAATATGTATATATATATATTAAGCTGTAAATTGTTTAACCTTTTCGTAAGTTTTATCATGTTAAGAGTAAGAGCTAGTGAAGCAATCTCATCCTGATCAAAAAAATTTAAGCTGAAAATATTTCTCCACCCTGACTCAGACTCTGAAATAGGCAACTCTTGAGCATTTAGATAAAATTACTTTTCCAGCTATGAAGTAGAGCAAATATTTCCATCTTCATTCGTTATTTAATCAAGATATTAAAGCAGTGGTTCTCAACCTTCCTAATGCCGCACGATAATTTAATGTGTTTTCCGATGATCTTAGTCTTAGACGAATCCTGGGAAAGAGGGGTTCGACCCCCAAATGGGTTGTGACTCGCGACCCACAGGTTAAGAACCGCTGTATTAGGATTAAAAGTTTACTCAAATGGCTTGTTAATACAAATAAGATGCCAGTGAGTGCATGGGTGCGTCATAACTACCTTAGTGTTAAAAAGCGACCTGTTGCCTTAACCACCTTCTGTCCTTGGCACCAGACACCCGAACTTTCACCAAGGTTCCCAGGAAAACCTAGAAATTCAGACAACATTTACTACAAAATACATACTAAGTACACTAAGTACACCTTCCAATTGTGTTCAACAAATTGGAAAAAATGTTTGATTAATAAAATTTATTACAATATTTAATATTGTATAGTATAATGTTATTATTAAAGGATCGGATAGGAAATGCTTATTACCTCATTTTATCAAAACTCAACATGAATTTTTTCATTAGCCATATAATAATATAATAATATTTTATAATATTAATGTTTCAAGCACTCAAAATTAAATTTCATTTCATCTTTTGTCATAAATTTTTTTTTCATTTTTGCTATCTCTATGTGTAACCATTTTTGTGGCACAATCATTTAGTTGTTTGCTGTTTTGTTTTTGTTTTTTGTTTTTTTTGTCGTTTGACTTTGACTTGTACATTTTATTTTGAAAATGATGTAATGAAATGTTAACCTTGAAAGGCCTCCAAGTAGTCGGCACATTTTGACCTTTGGGCAAACGATTCTTCAAAATCTACTTCAAGTGTAGCGACCTGTATGACGAACTGTTGGCTGTCAGATCCTGTAGCCTCTAGCACCCATTCACATGTCACGTTGCTGGTGAAAATGAGTTGGTTTGTCAAAGTCAAAATATGCTACAGTGAAAAAAAGGATGAAATGCATAGAGCGTATAGAAAATGTACAACGGATGTAAAGTGATACGTTGTCTGAACTGTGGTCTGATATGTGGTCTGATATGTGGTCTGATATGTGGCCTGATATGTGGCCTGATATGTGGTCTGATATGTGGTCTGATATGTGGTCTGATATGTGGTCTGATACGTGATCTGA
Source organism: Lymnaea stagnalis (assembly GCA_964033795.1). Lineage (NCBI taxonomy): Eukaryota > Metazoa > Mollusca > Gastropoda > Lymnaeidae > Lymnaea > Lymnaea stagnalis. The sequence goes on from CAXITT010001018.1 coordinate 52,404, forward strand.
TACGTGGTCTGATCTGTGGTCTGATATGTGGCCTGATAAGTGGTCTGATATGTGGTCTGATATGTGGTCTGATATGTGGTCTGATATGTGGTCTGATATGTGGTCTGATATGTGGTCTGATACGTGGTCTGATACGTGGTCTGATCTGTGGCCTGATACGTGGTCTGATACGTGGTCTGATACGTGGTCTGATACGTGGTCTGATATGTGGCCTGATACGTGGCCTGATACGTGGCCTGATATGTGGTCTGATACGTGGTCTGATACGTGGTCTGATACGTGGTCTGATACGTGGTCTGATATGTGGTCTGATATGTGGTCTGATATGTGGTCTGATATGTGGTCTGATATGTGGTCTGATATGTGGTCTGATATGTGGCCTGATACGTGGTCTGATATGTGGTCTGATATGTGGTCTGATATGTGGTCTGATATGTGGTCTGATATGTGGCCTGATACGTGGTCTGATACGTGGTCTGATCTGTGGCCTGATCTGTGGTCTGATATGTGGTCTGATATGTGGCCTGATACGTGGCCTGATACGTGATCTGATACGTGGTCTGATCTGTGGTCTGATCTGTGGTCTGATATGTGGCCTGATATGTGGTCTGATATGTGGTCTGATATGTGGCCTGATACGTGGCCTGATACGTGGTCTGATATGTGGTCTGATACGTGATCTGATACGTGGTCTGATCTGTGGTCTGATATGTGGTCTGATATGTGGTCTGATATGTGGCCTGATACGTGGCCTGATACGTGGTCTGATACGTGGTCTGATACGTGGTCTGATCTGTGGTCTGATATGTGGTCTGATATGTGGTCTGATATGCGGCCTGATACGTGGCCTGATACGTGGTCTGATACGTGGTCTGATATGTGGTCTGATATGTGGCCTGATACGTGGTCTGATCTGTGGTCTGATATGTGGTCTGATACGTGGCCTGATACGTGGTCTGATCTGTGGTCTGATATGTGGCCTGATACGTGGCCTGATACGTGGTCTGATACGTGGTCTGATATGTGGTCTGATATGTGGCCTGATACGTGGTCTGATTTGTGGTCTGATACGTGGCCTGATAATATGTGATCTGATACGTGATCTGATATGGAGCCTGATATGTGGTCTGATATATGGCCCGATTTGTGGCTTGATATGTGATCTCAGAGTATTAAAAAGGGGGCGTGGGTGCATTATATACAGTCAAAGAATGTGAATCCACTTGTGTTTCCCACTACAATATAAGCCTTGTCGTAACGTGTCAACGTTTTTACACTTACGTGATGCAGTGTCCAAGCCTGACTTTGCTTTTGTTCTTACATGATGCAGTCTCCAAAGTTATGTACTAACCCCCACCCGGTCCGATCCTATGTTTTTATGCTTACTTGGTGTACGGTTCAGGGTAGTTAGGAGAGAACAGCTTGTTCGGCGTGAAGCTTACTCCGATTCTTTCTGGCGTACCATCACAAGGGCTGGCTGTTGAGAGGGTGAAATGGGAATTGGTTAATTTTTGTGTTTAAAGAGCTTGTCAGTTGTGTTTAAATAACCATGCATCGGCGAGAGAAAATCTTTTAACTCCAGGGATTCCAATTACGTTTCAGATGGGTACGGTCGTACCGATTAACGTGTGAATTTGGACCACTTAAATCTGGACCATTTCCGTAGGTCTACATTGGTTATTTACATCATTATATGGCAGTGTCTGGAGGCACATACACGGTGGAGTCATATCCATGTGGGCGTCATGTTCATGGTGATGTTACATCCATGGTGGATTCATAATCTCGTATCCATTGTGGATCCATTGTGGATTCATGATCTCATATCCATGGTGGATTCATAATCTCATATCAATCGTTGATTCATAATCTCATATCCATGGTGGATTCATAATCTCACATCCATGGTAGATTCGTGATCTCATATCCATGGTTGATTCATAATTTCACATCCATGATGGATTCATAAACTCCCATTCATTGTGGATTCATAAACTCACCTCCATGGTGGATTCATAATCTCATATCCATGGTGGATTCATAATCTCACATCCACTGTGGATTCATAATCTCATATCCATGGTTGAGTCATAAACTCAAATCCATTGTGGATTCATAAACTCACATCTATGGTGGATTCATAATCTGATATCTATGGTGGAGTCATAAACTCACAACCATGGTGGATTCATAATCTAATATCCAGGGTGGAGTCAGTGGCGGCTAAACGTAAACGGCAACCTGAGCGGTTTCCCGGGGCGCGGCTGTGCTTAGGGCTCCATCAGCGTTCTTCCAAAATATAAAAAGGCATTGCATGTGGGCGCCATGGAGGAAAAATAGAAAGTGCAGTAAAAAGATTTGCTGATCTAAGGGCGGGGGGGGGGGGGGAGAGTCATCTCTTGGCTGATTGTTCATACCGTCCAAATTACAAGTTAAGAAAAACCATATTATCGTTCATTGTTTGTTAAAAACATCAACCTAGGTAACAAGCTCATTGCCTAACCCCTAGTTTTATTCCCTTACACAAATGTTTATGATCATAAGAACGTTAGGCCGGGCCCGGGGCGTCATCAACCAACCGTAGGGCCGACCCTGGCGCCATCAACCAACCATAGGGCCGGCCCCGGGCGCCATCAACTAACCGTAGGGGCGGCCCCTGGCGCCATCAACCAACCATAGGGCCGGCCCCGGGCGCCATCAACCAACCGTAGGGCCAGCCCCGGGCGCCATCAACCAACCGTAGGGCCGGCCCCGGGCGCCATCAACCAACCGTAGGGCCGGCCCCGGGCGCCATCAACCAACCGTAGGGGCGGCCCCGGGCGCCATCAACCAACCGTAGGGGCGGCCCCGGGTGGTGGAGTCATAGCCGTTGTATTAGGCGTTGGTATGTTTCTGGACAGGGTGTGCCGAGTCGTCATTTTTAGGCCAGGCCCGTTCTTAGGCATACGCTGACTACGCATCCGCGTAGGGCCCCGAACGTGAGGGCCCCTAACCCCCCCCCCCCTGGTGAGGCGCCCTCGATCCCCCGGTTTTTTTTTAACTGCCACTGCAGCCGNGTCATTTTTAGGCCGGGCCCGTTCTTAGGCATACGCTGACTACGCATCCGCGTAGGGCCCCGAACGTGGGGGCCCCTAACCCCCCCCCCCCTGGTGAGGCGCCCTCGATCCCCCGGTTTTTTTTTAACTGCCACTGCAGCCGTCTATGTCACTCACGTTTCCTTCCTCATCCTGAAATTTATTATTCTGAGTTGAATTCGGGCCCCACTACCACCTGCATGTCCATATATTTCAGAAGTCCAAATCTTCTCTAGTGGCGGAATTATCGATATGATTAGTGGTTACACGCGAGCAAAGAGGAAACATTGATGAAGGCAGAATGGAGGTGCCGCAGTAGTGGTGGGTGGTGTTTTCTCCTCAGCTCGAGGGAGCTCCACCCCCGGACGCCACTTCCGGGGCCCCCAACCTACGCTCCATGCTTAGGGCCTCAAAACTCCTAAGAACGGCTCTGTTTAGGCTTCTCTTTTCCGCCTTCCACCTCAACACCCCTTCCACCTCAGCACCCTTCCACCTCAGCACCCTTCCACCTCAGCACCCTTCCACCTCAGCACCCTTCCACCCCAGCACCCCTTCCACCCCAGCACCCTTCCACCTCAGCACCCTTCCACCTCAGCACCCCTTCCACCTAAGCACCCTTCCACCTCAGCACCCTTCCACCTCAGCACCCTTCCACCTCAGCACCCTTCCACCTCAGCACACCTCCCTCCCTTCAGTTTAGAATTAAGTTTTTGTTTTGTTTAATGACCGCTGTTTATTGTTGGCTAATTTTCCCACTCTCGGGGCCCCACTCTCGTGACCCAACTTTCAGGGCCCCACTCTCAGGACCCAACTCTCAGGGCCGCACTCTCAGGACCCAACTCTTAAGGACCCACCCTCAGGGACCCCCTCTCAGGGACCCACTGTCAGGGATCCACTCTCATGGCCACCTTCCATTTGTTTGTGATTGTGCCAACAGCAAACATCGATTTGTAAGTTTCATTCAAGCCCATTTTGAATACGCCAAAAGAGAGAATGAAAAACAAACTGGTCCATTAAAGCAGTATTTAATTGTTTTGTTTCGCTTTGTTTTTTTTTTGTTTTTTTGGTAGTTTTTTTAACTTAAAAATAATGAAGAAATATTATTTAATAAAAATTCCACTTACCCTCTGTTGAGAGTATAATCCCAAATAGTGTAACCATGACAACGAGTGCCATTGCATCACACAAATGAAAAAGGTGGGCCATTCATCAACAACAAACAAAACACACAAAAAAATCACAGCACAAACCAGGTTAATGCTAGAGTGCCGACCGTTAGGGTATCAAAGGAATCTGTGAGTAGAACGATGCTAGCGGCCGAAGTGGTTGTAGTACAAGGGAGTTAAAGTAGGTCAGCCTCTGCACTCTTGGGTCTTAACTGGAACAGACCCTGGGACGTGTGCGTGCAGGGGGGATGTGAAAGGACGCCGATCGTTTGAGCAAGGTGTTGGTGGCTCTGTCATGGTAGTGGATATGTCGTGGTAGTGGCGGTAGTGGTCGTGGCGGCTGTGCTGTGGTAGTGGCTCTGTCGTAGCAGTGGCTCTGTCGTGTTAATCGCTATGCTGTGGTTAGTGGCTCTGTCGTGGTAGATGCTGTGTTAAGGTAGTGGCTGTGGCAGTGGGTGGGCGGTGGTGGTGGTGCTTGGCTTTGGTAGTGGCAGAGGCTGTGTGACGGTGGTGGTGGTGGCAGTGGCAGGGTGGTGGTAGAGTTTGTGTTGGTTGTGGCTGGGTTGTTTCAGTAACGGTTGCATTGTTCAAACCTTGGCCTTGGACTGAGATCAGCTGTGTGTAATCTCTACGGCACCGAATAAAAAAAAAAAAGAATATCATTACAAGATCTTTGGCTCACTTTCCTGGGTTTTAGCCGAAATCACCAACAATCACTATCAATCACCAACAATCACTAGTAATCACCACCAATCCGATCACTAGCAATCATCAACCAATCACTAGCAATCATCAACCAATCACTAGCAATCACCTACCAATCACTAGCAATCATCAACCAATCACTGGCAATCACCAACCAACACCTAGCAATCCCAAACAATGACTAGCAATCACCTACCAATCACTAGCAATCACCAACCAATCCCTAGCAATCACTAACAATCACTAGCAATCACCAACCAATCACTAGCAATCACCAACCAATCACTAGCAATCCCAAACAATCACTAGCAATCACCAACCAATCACTAGCAATCACCAACCAATCACGGGTTGAAAAGTAAGAATTTATTATTGGCATGGGTTGGAATATCCACATCCACAAGCCCACGACTGGACAGTGGTCATCGATGTTTTAATGATAACACGGCTCTCTATTCGTCAACGATGATAACACTTCTAAAGATGTAGCAGGCAATGTCCTGGCGGCTTTGCCCTATAACATACAACCCGACTGACCTATAAGCCGCGTGGAAGCTCATCCCAAAGAGGATCAATAAAATTACCCCCCCCCCCACAGGGCCGGCCTTAGGCCACTGCAACCTATGCGGCCGCAGTGGGCCCCTCACTTTATGTTCTAATACAAAATCTTAATTTTCACTTATTAGCCTTATCCCTACCCATACTGGGCCCCGCGCAATCCGTTTGGCATAGGGCCCCGCAATTGTTAGGGCCCTGCTCCCCCACAATAACAACAGACACAGCGCCGCCACTCCGCTCTCAATCACGCACGCGCCGTGCAGCCCCTTCCAGTTATGAAACGGCGCTTATTTTAATTTTAACTGGGGAAGTGGGGGAGGGGGGGGGGCATTAACACTATCCACCACCACGTTGTAATGGTATCGCATAACAATAGAATCCAGAGAGGGTCGTAGGGGTCGCTACAACAACGATTACGATCCTATAAATAATCGGATACAATACCAAACCATCGGGACCGATGCCAAAGGGAAATCGATTTAAAAGAAAAAAAAAGAATGAAGCGAGAGGGGAGGGGTGGGTGGGTGGGGGGGGGG
>CAXITT010001018.1:61052-98327 GCA_964033795.1 Lymnaea stagnalis
ATAACATAGTCAGTCTAGTACTAGTCAGTGTAGTAGAAGTCAGTAGTAGTAGTGGTCTGCATGCCTATGATGAATTATGCTAATAATTAGTAATAATAATAAAAATAATTTATAATTTATTTAGTTGCAAATTTTGAGTAAAATTAAAATAAACTGCATGGTTTTCGAATATAATAATTAATACTAGTGACTTACTATTAGAAATTAGAGATATCTTCAGGGTCTTCTCAGTTCTGCCTTTGATTTTGATTCTTGTCATCTTGAGACTTGATCTTCTTCTTCTTAATAAACTTAATTGTGGTCATAGAAGAGTAGTTTAAATATGTGAACATCTGAGTTTGAGATCACAACATGAACATGCAATCATAAACTAATTGACTTACAATTAAAAATAAAGTTTACATAAAATAGAATCATGTCCTATGCCTATCAGAAATGATCAAATTCAAATATTAGCCTATACAGTATACAGTGCCATTTGAATTGTAAATTTTGAAATAGCCTCAGGAGGCAGGAGGGCAGTAAAGTTTACATTAAAGGCTAAATGATGACCACTGATCTGTTATTTACATCACTTATTTATTTAAGGGAAGTAGCCTATGACACTTTAATTTAAGTAGCTTAACTTTGCCTTTGCCTTTACTTAACATTTTACGGAAAGATTATTAGGCCTAAAACAAAATTTCACAATTTCTCTCTATGCAGTCAAGACCTAGTCAATTAATAGTGGAAGAGTTTCAAATAAAATGGAGCGAAATCGCTGTACTTTACCCAAAATAAAAAAGACCAATTCAGGCACCTGCTCTGATAATCATACAAACGCTATGCACTATCAGGATCATCAAAAATTTGAAAATGATTTGGTTTCCTCACCAAGAGTCTGGGATGATCCTCAAGAAAAAATATCAAATTCAAAGCCTTCTAAAAAATGCAAGGTATCAAAAGTAAAATCCAAAAAGAGTAGGCGAGAGACTCAGTCATCAGCTTGTGAAGTTAAAGGAAAAGTATCAGCATTTAACAATTCATGGAAATGGAAATTGTTTGCAAGTCAAAATGGATTTGTAGCTGTAGATCCAGGATCAGAGGATGAGTGGAGATTTAGTTCTTTAGTGTAAGTAACATTTATTTTTACAATTAAAATGAATAATTCCAAATTTTATTTTAATGTGTTTCTTTTAAATTTCTTATTAAAAAAATTTGCTCTTATATACCGGGTAATTTTTAATATTCTTTTAATAAGGGCATAGTACACCAAGCTTTCTTCCTCTTTCCTGTTCAGTATTTAATGTAGGCCCTATTCAATGCAGTAAGTTTGAAATTGAAAACTGTACTTTTATTTTTAGGAGAGGCAAGTATTGAAAAAATTGAAGAATCTTATGCTCTCTTTGTAAACTTAATCTTGGCTAATATTTAACCAACTTTGTTTTTCAAATGCACTGATGAATTCAACACATTTTTTGTTATCTAATCAAATAATATAATACAGTTCAGGGATTCCCCTTAAACTAACTTTGACCACTTTATAGGTACAAAATATGTATTTTTAAGGTGTCAGTGGTCAACTACTGGTATGCACAACACATCACTTGAAAAATACAAATGAAAGTTCTTGATGGGCAGATCTTTTCACAGCTAGCTAGCAGCATAAACAACATGATTTTACTTGAGCAGAATTCTCACATATCTACCTTGTTCTAGCTAAAGAGTTGAAGAATTTTGCACTTGTTTTGAGTGAAACAACTTTTTCAATCCAATTTCTTTCTCAGATTTGCTTGGGGCAGGGAACGCATTTTTCATCTATTGGGGATGCTGAGTTTACTCATATGTGCCATACTTTTCATACTTCAAGCGTATATGGCCTTTAGATCATATCAAGTAAGAACATTTAAATTTAAATGAAATGTCTCTTGGTTTGTTGTCAGGACCACAGGTTTTAATTTAAAGTTGGTGAATGGTCAGACATTGGACAAACAGATTAGACATTTGACAAACAGTCAGACATTGGACAAACCGTCAGACATTGGACAACAGTATTTCAATTAATTAAGAAATGTGGACAGAGGTATTTGGTATTATCCAGTCAATATTTTATGTAGTTGAAGTAAGTTGATGACTTTACCAGATTGGAATGTTTACATTTGCCTTAGGCCCTAGCTGCTTTCATCATCTTATCAAAATGGTAACAGTATTTTATACAAATATTTTTGCCTGTCACACAGATTATGCATCAGTTGAGCTCAAAACGTCAAATGCCAGAAATGCTGTACCAGATTTACTTTGATGGTCATGATTGGGCAATGGATTTAGATAAGGTGGACCTACGGGCAAACACAACTATCTTCATCCATTGACTTAAAAAGAGATGCTAAGTTAACCGATCTATGTTGTCACCTTGAGGTGACACAGCTGTATTTATTTATACATTTGTTTAAATTAATGGATAAATTTGTTGAAGAAAATTGTGTACCATACTATATTTATTAATACATTTTTGTTAACTTGTTATTCATATTTCAAGAATTTATTTGTAAGGGCACACGAAAAGATTTATGATTGTTATAGATCATATGTTGTTTTTAATTACATATAAACAGAAAGCAACACAAAATTGGACATATAAAACTACCGTACCAGTACAGGTCTAATATAATGATTATCTGTCTGTTTTGCAGTAGAATGCCTATATAATTTTTTTTTTCTTAGATTAAAGAGTCATTTTTATTCAGTGAATATCACTCTTATTTTTCACAATCATTTTTAGCTGAAATTTCTGTTGTAAGAAATAAAATTGACCGACACTGTGAAAAACTGTAAGGCATCCTTACTGGCGGACAATGAACTTTTCATATTGTTGGTGCACTACTTTAGCTTATTTATAAATGTCGTGTTTCAGATTTATTAATGACATATTTCAGATTTATGAATGACCTAATTCAGATTTATGAAAGACGTGTTCCAGATTTATGAATGGTGTGTTTCAGATTTATGAAAGACGTGATTCAGATTTATGAATAACAAATTTCACAGTTGTTTGTGGTTTTGCGTAAATCTAAATTCAACTTTAATGTCAGTATCACTTATGTAAATGTATTACCAATGTTGCATTTTGTAACAAAATAAATGAGCAGAGTATGACAGTTTGAAGTGAATTTTTCTGTTATAATGTGCTTGTTGGGATTTTTTTTCTTCTTTTAATTTTAATGGATTTTTTTCTTTCTTTTCACTGCTATTATTTTAGACATCTGTATGGGTTTTATTCAAACGATTGGTCATTTTTAAGACACTTAATGATTCCAAAGTTTTTTCTTTTAAAAAAGATTTTTTTTTTCAAAGTCCTGTTTTACAGTTATACTATCATCGTGCTGCTGTTTTGAAGCTGGTGTTAGTGGTCTAATGGCCAGTTGCATGTCCGCTGTGGCTACATTTGATATATGAATAGGTAATGTTCACTATTTCATCCAAAGACTTGACGGCATTAAGACATGCAATGTTTTGTTTAATGTTTGTCCTCAATGACTTCCTTTTGAAAAGTTTGCTACACTTCTGTAAGTGACATCTGTATTTTAATTTGTACGAAATCTATTTTATAAATTAGAGGCATCTGTGATCATTAAGCTGAAGCTACTTGTGATGTATGTTACATTTTTTAACACTGTATTCCTCTTTCATTTGCCATGCTGAAACATTTTGTCGAGCATCATTAGGTTTGAATGGTTCCTGCCCATCTAATTTATGTTAAAAAAATCAAGCTCATTTTTCTAAAACTGTCAAACTTTTTGCAAAAAGTTTAATGTTGAAGTGAGATAAAGTTTACAATCGATAATATATCACCTCTACTAAAAATTTTAGGTGGCATTCAGTAAAACAAGCAACAAAACTTACCTTATGGCATTTTTATCATTGGTTTCTATTATTTATCTATATCAAACATTGTCATCATGAGATCTTGTCAAATGAAGTGTCATATGATACAATGGAAATTAAATTGCAAATTATGTTTCTGTTACTAAGTACACAATGTAAAAGTAACAAATTTATTAAATATATTTATTGAAATTTATATCTCTTAAGTATTTCTAGTTTGTTTAGTTTTTTTTGTTTGGAATTTTTAAAAAGTGTTAAAAAGAAAATGTCTGTGATTTGATCCAGCAACCTTCTCTTTGTATCTATAGCATTGTTTGAATCCATTTATTTTCATGATAATTTAATTAAAATGGTGAGCATTGCAACCTTACTAGAACAATAATTGTTCTTCCTTGTTGCTGAAATTTGTTAACCCAAACTGCAGGGTAAATGTTATAATTTTAAGAAAATATATATTTGGTTAATTAACATGTCAGTCAGAGTTTGATACAAAATATATTAACCAATGTTTTAGTTTTAATGTTTTAACAAAAAGTCTTCAGTTCTTGAAAGTAGTGTTGATTTTAAAAAAAAAAATATTTTAAAGCACTTTTGTATCTATAGCATAATATTTTTACATTTTTTTTTTTTAAATTTCAGTTTTTTCCTTTTTAGTTCTGTTATAAAAAGATATATTTTTTATATAAAATATAAACAAAACAAAAATGATAAAAGTAAAGTATTGAAGCTCTTACAAGTTTTGAACATTAAAAAAATGTTGTTTAAGTAGCTGTGGGATTATCATTGTTGAAAATCTGAGAATAGAGCCTGTCCATCAAGTCAGTTCTATAGGGACAGGCAAGTTTGTCTATTGGCACATGTCAGTTAGTCTATTGGGACAGGCAAGTTTGTCTCTTGACAGTGCTGTGAGGACAGGCTGTCGAGCTAGACTTACTGACCACTGTTACATTAAATGATGTTAAAACTCAGCAGAAGCCTTGTGCCTTCATCAATCAGACATAACCTTACTTTGTCCCCTGCTTGCTAGGCCCCTACGTCTTTAAGTTGTCCTAAATTGCAACTTGGTTTCTTGATACAAAATGTGCTTATGTGCTTTACTAAAATTTCATGGTATTTTTGCTCTTAAAATATTAATCTAAAAACTGTTTCATTATTCATACTTATGATTTTTTTTTACTCCTTCAAATTGAATATAAATTATTTGTCAAATATTTATTTATTTATTGATAATGTCAATGAGCGCAGGATGTCTACATTGAGTAAGTCCCACTGCCATTGATTTGAATCAAATGAATACATTTTTTAGTTGGATCAGTTGTTTATATAGTTATTTAAATATTATGTTAGTTCTGAAATATTAAAAGAAGCTTTTATTATTATTATTAAGGGGGTTTTATATAACGCAGTACCCCAGCCTTGGGCCGGGCCCACTGCGCTTCACATCAAAATTAGCAATAACAGAAAATTATACATTTAAAAACAATTTGTTAGAAGCTTGACCTCACCCGCCCAAGTACTATCTACCCCTGTCTAGCCAGCAGCATCGAGCATTGTTTATCAGTTAGAGGGGGTTGAGAATGAGTCGGTATAGTACAGTTTGAAGTTATTTAATTAGTAATATGTTATCACATAGGATGAATTTTATCTTTCACAAGGAGTAACACCCCCCTGCTCTTGTCTGTCACCCTTCTCCTACTGATAGAGTGAAGAATATGTCAATTTAAATTTAATTCAATCACCAAAATTATTCTTTTTAACATTTAAAACACATAATTCTTTTACTTACTTAAATTGACAATGTTCTCCCCCCCCCCTATGTTCAAACAAATGACTGCCTGTGTTAATCAAATACTTTTCATGTTTTTCTAAGAAGAATATGTCAATTTAAATTTAATTCAATCACCAAAATTATTCTTTTTAACATTTAAAACACATAATTCTTTTACTTACTTAAATTGACAATGTTCTCCCCCCCCCCCCTATGTGCAAACAAATGACTGCCTGTGTTAATCAAATACTTTTCATGTTTTTCTATTGCATTTAAACAATATATATATTTACATATACTGCTTCTGGGACATTTTTAAAATTGTTATTAATCTGTATTACCCTAGAAGTGTTGCTGTTCAGAGACAATATCAAGATGATTTTTTTCTTTCATTTATGAATCATTGTCTTTTTTTTTTTAAATAGAGCTGGCTTTAAAGAATGTCACTGTTCAATTTTGGAATGGGATGTTTTAACTAGAGCTGGCTTTAAAGAATGTCACTGTTCAATTTTGGAATGGGATGTTTTAATTAGAGCTGGCTTTAAAGTAAAGAATGTCACTGTTCAATTTTGGAATGGGATGTTTTAATTAGAGCTGGCTTTAAAGTAAAGAATGTCACTGTTCAATTTTGGAATGGGATGTTTTAATTAGAGCTGGATTTAAAGAATGTAACTGTTCAATTTTGGAATGGGATGTTTTAACTAGAGCTGGCTTTAAAGAATGTCACTGTTCAATTTTGGAATGGGATGTTTGTTTTTTTTAATTTTTTTTTTTAATCAAAGATTTTGTCATTATCCATAGAAAATATAAATTTGGAGTTCATATTTTAAGGGTGTTCTCTAAGTTGTATCTCATTTACTTTATTTTTAAAAAAAAATCACAAAAATCACAATCATGTTAGCAGTATTGAGTCATTTAAAAATTATATGGATCTATGTCTATTTGAAGAATAACCTAAACAAGTGTCAAAATAAAGCTCATTCTATTTTCTTACTAGAATAGTAACTTGCACTTAAAGCTGCAATTTAAATTTTGTTTTGAGAAACTAAGAGATCGGCTCAATGTGATGAAATAATTGGATGTATCAAAATAAAAAAGAAAGAAAGAAAGAGAGGAAATGGTTACCGGAAATAAAAGGGGATTACCCAGCGTACTACGGTAGTATTTCTTCAAAATCATTATTGTACAATTTTTTAAAAAAAAGGAGAATTATATCACTGTTGATGATTTACATTAGCATTTCCAACTAAATTACTAAAGATGACGAGAAGAGTGATGGACATTATTTCAGTTTAAAGGAGGAGCGGTGGTGTCCTGTAGCCTGCCTGAGCGACTGAGCAGCCCTTTCTAGGAGCACACTGCTCACCTCCATGACACAAGGGGATGGGCTGGAAGAGTTGCCCTAAAACACAGTGTGCTCCCTTTTTCCTATAGGGATTAGAGAAACATAATATCCTATGGGATTAGAGAAACAGAATATCCTATGGGATTAGAGAAACATAATATCTTATGGGATTAGAGAAACATAATATCCTATGAGATTAGAGAAACATAATATCCTATGGGATTAAAGAAACATAATATCCTATGGGATTAGAGAAACATAATATCCTATGGGATTAGAGAAACATAATATCCTATGGGATTAGAGAAACATAATATCCTATGGTATTAGAGAAACATAATATCCTATGGGATTAGAGAAACATAATATCCTATGGGATTAGAGAAACATAATATCCTATGGGATTAGAGAAACATAATATCGTATGGGATTAGAGAAACATAATATCCTATGGGATTAGAGAAACATAATATCCTGTGGGATTAGAGAAATATAATATCCTATGGGATTCCTCATCCTCATGTCCCTTAGTCGTTGGGGCGCCACAGATGACATGTGAACCATTCTCCTCCATTCCTCTCTGTCTTCAGCACTATGCACTGCATCGCCCAGTGTTAGTCGTGTCCACTCTTTGATGTTATCCTCCCACCTTTTTCTTTGTCTTCTTCTCCCTCCTCTTGGGGTGCCCTGCAATATTTCTTTGGCAAGCCCTTGTTTCCTTGTTACGTGGCCTTTCTAGGAGCACACTGCTCACCTCCATGACACAAGGGGATGGGCTGGAAGAGGTGCCCTAAAACATAGTGTGCTCCATTTTTCCTATAGGGATTAGAGAAACATAATATCCTATGGGATTAGGGAAACAGAATATCCTATGGGATTAGAGAAACATAATATCCTATGGGATTAGAGAAACATAATATCTTATGGGATTAGAGAAACATAATATCCTATGGGATTAGAGAAACATAATATCCTATGGGATTAGAGAAACATAATATCCTATGGGATTAGAGAAACATAATATCCTATGGGATTAGAGAAACATAATATCCTATGGGATTAGAGAAACATAATATCCTATGGGATTAGAGAAATATAATATCCTATGGGATTAGAGAAACATAATATCCTATGGGATTAGAGAAACATAATATCCTATGGGATTAGAGAAACATAATATCCTATGGGATTAGAGAAACATAATATCCTGTGGGATTAGAGAAACATAATATCCTATGGGATTCCTCATCCTCATGTCCCTTAGCCGTTGGGGCGCCACAGATGACATGTGAACCATTCTCCTCCATTCCTCTCTGTCTTCAGCACTATGCACTGCATCGCCCAGTGTTAGTCGTGTCCACTCTTTGATGTTATCCTCCCACCTTTTTCTTTCGTTGGGGCGCCACAGATGACATGTGAACCATTCTCCTCCATTCCTCTCTGTCTTCAGCACTATGCACTGCATCGCCCAGTGTTAGTCGTGTCCACTCTTTGATGTTATCCTCCCACCTTTTTCTTTGTCTTCTTCTCCCTCCTCTTGGGGTGCCCTGCAATATTTCTTTGGCAAGCCCTTGTTTCCTTGTTACGTGGCCTTTCTAGGAGCACACTGCTCACCTCCATGACACAAGGGGATGGGCTGGAAGAGGTGCCCTAAAACATAGTGTGCTCCATTTTTCCTATAGGGATTAGAGAAACATAATATCCTATGGGATTAGGGAAACAGAATATCCTATGGGATTAGAGAAACATAATATCCTATGGGATTAGAGAAACATAATATCTTATGGGATTAGAGAAACATAATATCCTATGGGATTAGAGAAACATAATATCCTATGGGATTAGAGAAACATAATATCCTATGGGATTAGAGAAACATAATATCCTATGGGATTAGAGAAACATAATATCCTATGGGATTAGAGAAATATAATATCCTATGGGATTAGAGAAACATAATATCCTGTGGGATTAGAGAAACATAATATCCTATGGGATTCCTCATCCTCATGTCCCTTAGTCGTTGGGGCGCCACAGATGACATGTGAACCATCCTCCTCCATTCCTCTCTGTCTTCAGCACTATGCACTGCATCGCCCAGTGTTAGTCGTGTCCACTCTTTGATGTTATCCTCCCACCTTTTTCTTTGTCTTCTTCTCCCTCCTCTTGGGGTGCCCTGCAATATTTCTTTGGCAAGCCCTTGTTTCCTTGTTACGTGGCCGTACCATTGTAATTTGCATTTTTTCAGTCACCAGTAGGTCATCGTACTCCCCAATTGCCCGACGAACCCTTTCTTTCACTGTATCATCGGAGATATGGTCCCTAAAGCAGATGCCAAAAATGCTTCTGAAGCATCTCATCTCCATCACCTTTATTTTCCTTTCAAGATCGGCTGTTAATGTCCAGGATTTGCAGGCATACAGGAAAATAATGAGAGGACCTAAGGGATTAGAGAAACAGAAATCATGCAGGATTACATAAATGGGTATAATATCCTACCTGGTTCCCAACAATTAATGAGTTGTCACCCCATTTTATAAAAGAAAAATGACCCTGCGAGCCCAAAACATTTAAAGAATTGATTTGGGAGGAGGAAACAGATTGAAAATAGATGGACTCTATATTGTTCAAACTTCTTTAACTTAAATACAATTGCGTGCTGATTAAAAGTTTAAAAAAATTCTTGAAATCATTTTGTTTTAGTTGAATGATGCTACAGGAAACCTCACAGAGATTGCTCTTGTAACTCCATTTAGGGGTCACGACCCACGGGTTGGGACCATGGCGTAAGAGAAACATTCATAACACTTTGCTATCAAAAACATAATATAGCAACAGATTGCAGTTTAAACTTTTTTGTTAAAATGTCTTTTACATATGTATATAGTAAGACAATTATTGTTTTACTCCTGGTGATGAATTTGGGGGTTCTTTTTCTTATTGTTTCCATTGGGCATAATGTATTGTATATATGTTTGTGCCCATTTTATTCCAGGGGACTTAGCTGTTGGTATGAGTGCAATGAGCTGTTGGAATAAGGACAGTGATTGCAGCTTCTGGGCATACTGCTATGAATCTATGGCTTTCTTATGTCTTTCACATTATGAGAAATTTATGCAGATTTTTTTCATGATTCATGCTGATCAAAATAATGACAACAAAAAAAACATGAACACAATAAAGATTTATTTTTACCTTAACTGGCACGTTTTAAGTTTTAAGACAAGTCTGATTTGGCCATAATTTTTTATATACCTGGTATATATTTTTTTAATATTTCATTTTCATAAATGAAATGCTGATGATCAATATCACATTTGGTAGAAAATATTGCTGTCACTACGGTTACCATCAAAATTAGTTTGTTAACAACCAGAGTGATGTGTACATAAGATTGTGAAGAAATATTGCTTCATTTGATTTGCAAAAGGTTGACAGTTTTTATTATAGAGGAGGGGAGACATTCTTATTTCTTATAGAGTAGGGGGGACATTTTCACTTCTTATAGATTAGTGGGGACATTCTCATTTGTAAAGAGTGGTGAGGACATTCTCATTGCTTATAGTTTAGAGGAGGGGGGACATTCTTATTTCTTTTAGAGGCGGGGGTACATTCTCATTTCAGTCCGAATTAAAATTATACATTTGTCAATTCAAAGAAATGTTTAAAAATTTGCTAAATCCTTATTTTTTAATTATAGGTATTGTTAGGGGCCATCCATGAGGTATAGCTACAGGCCATCCATAAGGTATAGTTAGAGGACATCCATAAGGTATGATTAGAGGCCATCCATTAGTCATAGTTAGAGAACATCCATAAGTATAAGGCAATGTTCCCTCTAAGGTTTGTTGGTTCGTGTGCACACTCATACAGTTGTGTGCAAAGTTTTACAGCATCAATTTTTTGTGTGCAAAATTTTACAGCTCACAGACACTTAAATCGAAATTTGCTGCGTGGATATTCAAAACTGCTGCGCGGCGTCTGTGAGATAGCTGCGCAGCTTAAAGGGAACATTGCTATAAGGTATAGTTAAGGGTCATCTATAAGGTATAGTTAGAGGACATCCATAAGGTATAGTTAGGGGGCATCCATAAGGTATAGTTAGGGGCCATGCATAAGGTATAGAGGCCATCCATAAGGTATAGCTAGAGGCCATCCATAAGGTATAGTTAGGGGGCATCCATAAGGTATAGTTAGGGGGCATCCATAAGGTATAGTTAGGGGGCATCCATAAGGTATAGTTAGGGGCCATGCATAAGGTATAGAGGCCATCCATAAGGTATGGTTAGAGGTCATCCATAAGGTATAGCTAGAGGCCATCCATAAGGTATAGTTAGGGGGCATCCATAAGGTATAGTTAGGGGCCATGCATAAGGTATAGAGGCCATCCATAAGGTATGGTTAGAGGTCATCCATAAGGTATAGCTAGAGGCCATCCATAAGGTATAGTTAGAGGCCATCCATAACGTATGGAGGCCATCCTTAAGGTTTAGTTAGGGGCTATACATAAATAAATGCCACCCCTTTATGAAAAGAAAAAACAGGACCGCCCTCCTCTGCGCCTTCCTATGCCAGTGCATCGATGCCATTCTCTTTAGTGACTTAATTAAGTGTAACATGTCCCCTGTGTTCAATTAGTAACACTTGTTAAAATAATTAAATGTGCAAATTTATTATATTTAAAATTCACAGGGGAAGTTACTTCAATTATTTCATACTCAGTTATCTCATTTTGATTAATATGTCGAGTTAGTATAAGTTATCATTTTAGTTATAGGTAGCTGATTTTGTGATCAGCAAAAGTATATAATTTAAAAAAAATTTTTTTGCAAATTATTTTGATTTAATACTACAGCAGTTTTGGAAACTGATGATGATCCATCAAGACCAGCTGATTAATAATTTAAACAATCATCTTGACACTTCAAGCACTTGTGTTAACCCGTAGCCTACATTGAATTGGTTGATGACCACCGAAAACCCCGGCCCAGTGGCCATCTCCACTGCACTATTAAAGAACATTAATAAAAGAATAACCGCTTAAACTTAAACAGCACTTTGAACCGGAATGATAATGTTTTTCATAACCGACACTGAAGTGGTAGATTACCAAAGTGGTGGTTCCTGACTAACTATTTATTCCACCACTGTTGGTCAGTGTTGGTTCAATAATAATACATTTAACATAATATGTTTGAAGTATTTGTGGTAAAATAATTAAGATCCATGGCACACTATGCATTTTTCAGATTTTTACCTATTTTCCTAGGTGTGAGTGAGGTGGGGGATGTATTCAGGCATTTGGTTAAAAGCTGCGGTTCTCAACCTGTGGGTCGCGACCCCCTTGGGCGTCAAACAACCCCTTCCACAACCCCTTCCCAGGGGTCACCTAAGACAATCGGAAAATACAGATACTCTACAGTTATGACGTAGCATCGAGAACAATTTTGTGGTCGGGGTCGCCACAACATGAGGAACTGTAAGTAAGGGTCACGGCATTAGGAAGGTTGAGAACCACTGGTTTAAAGGAAAATTTGCATCTATCACTGATGGTACCAGGGCCATAATGACTGTGCCACCCCAACTATCCATAAGCTGAATTAATTTCCGTTTCGAGCACATGGAGTCTACTTTTGGCCCCAGCTTAATTTCACCTCTAGAAATGTATGACTATGTAAGCCAACCATATATTAATAAGTAATTTAACCCTTGTAAAGGGCAAGCCATCCAGTATAAAGTAATGCATGGCTGACCTATTTATTTTGTATGCTTAGACTAAGTAAGACAATTTACGAAATGTTCTTTATTTTCTTCATACTTCATTGCACAGAAAATACTGGTCTTGTTTCTTTAATTAAATAAAACAAATTGTGGCAAAATAAAAAACAATTTAGTAAATTCTTTGTTTAAAAAATAATAAAGATATATTCTAAAAAATGTTGCATTCTTTATCTTTTTCAAAATTATTTTTGTACCGGTAAATAAATGTTTGGGTGGTCTCTACGGGATACTGTAATACTGTTTCTTTCAGAGGGCAGATGAAATTGATGTGAAGATGTCAACATAGAACAGTGGTTCTCAACCTTTCTAGTGCCGCGACCCCTTAATACTGTTTCTCGTGTCGTGGCGACCCCCAAGCCACACAATTATTTTCGTTGCTACTTCATAGCTGTAAGGATATATGTTTTCAGATGGTCTTAGGCGACCCCTGGAAAAGGGTCCCGCGACCCCCAAAGGGGTCACGACCCACAGGTTGAGAACCGCTGACATAGAACATGTGTTGAAATGGAGTCTTGTCTGTATGTGTCATGACGGATTAATGACAAAGTAATGATCATGACAATATAACCATCATGTCAAGTTAACCATCATGACAATTTAACCATCATGTCAAGTTAACCATCATGGTAAGTGGTATGGATGATTTTACTTTTTACCAACCATTGAACCATGCCAGGTTTTGATTGGTTGGGTTAGCTATTAATTGGTATATTTGCAGGTAGTTACATTTAACTGATACAAGGATTATCAACTTTTGTTTTTTAATGCTACAATTTAAAAGTTTCAGAAAATTATCCGTATCAACTTTATGTAACTTTTTTGTAACAATTGTTGGGACAAAATTAGAACATCAATTTTTCTTATTTTTTAGTAGGAAAAACACCACACTAACCAATTAGTTGACCAAACATTTGAACAACTTTTTAAATTTAGAAACTATTTTCAATAAGCACATTTTAAGAATACATACTTTCTTTTTTTCTTCTAACAGCTACTCTTAGAAGGCAATGGAATGCTACATGCTGGCAGATATCTGTGCCTGATGTGAGCCCTTGGCCTGGTCATCAGATATCTATATCTGAAGTGGTTTCTTGGCATGGTCATCAGATATCTATATCTGAAGTGGTTTCTTGGCATGGTCATCAGATATCTATATCTGAAGTGGTTTCTTGGCATGGTCAGCAGATATCTATATATGAAGTGGTTTCTTGGCATGGTCAGCAGATATCTATATCTGAAGTGGTTTCTTGGCATGGTCAGCAGATATCTATATGTGAAGTGGATTCTTGGCTTGGTCAGCAGATATCTATATGTGAAGTGGATTCTTGGCTTGGTCAGCAGATATCTATATGTGAAGTGGATTCTTGACATGGTCAGCAGATTCTATATGTGAAGTGGATTCTTGGCTTGGTCAGCAGATATCTATATGTGAAGTGGATTCTTGGCTTGGTCAGCAGATATCTATATGTGAAGTGGATTCTTGGCTTGGTCAGCAGATATCTATATGTGAAGTGGATTCTTGGCTTGGTATGGACAAAAAAGGGTAATCTTAGGTCAGTTTTTATAATAAATTTTTAAATCTTGTTTTAAGTTAAACAATATAGTCTATTTAAATAGAAACATTATATATATTTTTCCTGTTTTTATTAACTTTTGGTTAAACAATATATTTAAATAGAAACATTATATATATTATATTTTTCATTTTTTTTACTAACTTTTATTTATGTATTCAAATTTTAAAAAATTGTTTTCTATTTCTCACTATTTCTAAATCTCTACAGTTTTTAAAGAAATTTAAACATTTATACAAATGTTATTTACCGGTACTGTTAAAAATTTAAAAAAAAACATTATTGCAAATCTACATGTTGATTCCTCCAAGACAAAAACTTAAATATTCAACATATAGTAAGCATAAAATGTGTCATGGCTGTATCTTAATGTCTGATTTTTGTCCCTATTCTTCTAGGTTTCAGAGCATCTGAAAAAAACTCCCACATGCTGTCAATTTACTCAAGACGCTGCTGTGCTGTGTGGAATATTTTCTCATCTCCCTGCTTCTTGTTATTTTATGAGCACAAACCTCAAGTAAACAGCCTAATAATATATTACACAATTTATTCAATAACACAAATTTCATATTTTACTAAACTGGTTCATTAACTCCTGATTTAGCAGTCATTTGTATGTAGTAAAAGATTTGTGAAAAATCAAATTTATTTGTTGTAAAAAAATGTGTACAAAGAAAATGAAAGATCTTGTTCCAGTTAATATTAAGAAATAAATAGGTACAAAATCATATAATATTATACCTTTTTTATGTTATAAATATACTTTCAAATTAAATTTTTACCATACCATATTTTCATGAAATTTCTGTATATCAACATAAAGGATTTTGATTTTAAAAGAAAATTCAACCTAAATTAAATAAATGTATATAGGCAGCCAGTACTGGTTTTGATTCATAGATGAAAAAGAGGTTTTAATTTTATTTTATCAGTTGTTACTGGGATGTAGAATGATTGCCATCCGTAATTATAAGAGTTTTCCCAATGTTTCTCTTGATGATTGAAATGAATGTTATAATAAAATAATTAGATTACTAATTCATTTGTTTTGATTGTTTTTATTTATTTTCGGTCTGTTCTAAATATTTCTGATATGTTGGATGTTTTAACAATCAAAACTTTGTCAGCCTCATGGAAAAATAAGGCTAAGACTTTTTTCATTAACTGTTTTATTTTATACTAATTTTAATTTTTCATTTTTTGCATTAGAACTTGTGTGCATTCAACAACTTTAAACTCTGCATTTATAAATAAATCAACGCAGTGTGTTTAAGTCAGACCTGTTTACCCCCAAACTCTTAAAATCGTACAATATCACCACAAAATTGTTCAATACATTATCTTAATATTAAAAAAACCACACAGTGTATATAATGCATACACCTCAAAATCGTACATTGTACGCCAAAATCGTAAGAGTAAACAGGTCTGTTAAGTGGACATTACGGGGGAAAAAAAAAGAAAAAAAAAAAGAAACATTTATTTTAGATAATTATTAACAAGCTGTACAACTAATATATTAGTATAAATATATTTATAATATATTTATATATTAAGATCCTTCCCAGTCTCACCCAGGAAAAAAATACTGAGTTCGCTGTATAAGCCCTGAAAAAAATCTGATCGCTTTTTTACCTGAGCTCAGGATGTAGTGTCTGTTCTTATCCTGCAGGGTTACCAAACCCATGAGAGGAACATGATATCTTGCTTGGTTTTCAGCCAAGGTCAGGACAGTCATAAGAACAAATGAAAGAGGACTAAGAGACCTGCAGGGGCTGACTTTTAAGAGGGACTACCCCAGTATTGTAGTACTTCTGGGAGAACCCTATATATATATATATATATATATATATATATATATATATATATATATATATATATGTGGTTCTTTAACAATATTTTATGATGGCTAAAGTCAGAGCTAGTACATTTTCATTGTGAGACATATTTTTTGAGTAATAAATATATATATATATATATATATATATATATATATATATATATATATATATATGTGGTTCTTTAACAATATTTTATGATGGCTAAAGTCAGAGCTAGTACATTTTCATTGTGAGACATAATCAACTTCATAAAAATCTATTTTTGGGACCTCGTTCATTAATTCATTAATGTAAAATTTTTATGCTGTAAGGAGTTTGTGAAGCTTATTTCTGCTGCTAAGTCCAGCTATGAAAATTAACATCTTGTTTGAGATCAGAGATAAAGAGATAATCAGCATAAACTAAGTTTACTTTTGGACTATTACTGATAATTACAGTTGAGCAACCAATATTAGCTATCATTGAACAAATGTGAAAAATATCAAACAACATTTTGTTCAAGTGTTTTGATGAATAGCAATAAAGTTCTAATAAATTATAGTTATTATATAATTATAAGGATAAGATTTAAAATTTAAACTATTAATTTATCAAGTATTCAAAGAAAAACTAAAGATATAATTGCCATAAATTGTCCCAATTTTAAATACAATTTTTAAAAGGGCTTCATTAAATTATAATTGTAAATCTGCGTCCCTTACCATTGATTTAAATTGGGTCATTTAAAATCTTTAAATCCATATTTTTATGATTATTTTAAAAAAACTATGGTCAAATTGGGACAACCGAAGAAAAATTAATTTTCAGGAAATTATTTTTACGGTTAAAGGGAAATTAACATGCACAGAAAAATTTAACTACAAAATATTACACAAAAAATAAATGGGGGATAACTCTTGATATTTTAAATATTTTTAAAACAAATAAACGGTAGCTTCCCTTAGACCGTAAGTTTAGCAATCATGAGATTTACCCTCAAAATTACATTACCGTCTTTTACCGTAATAAAAAGGTGATTTCCTGCAGTTTCGTAGATTTTAAAGTGAAATGATGGACTTTTCTGAACACTAAATTGTATTAATTATTTGTAAAATAATATTTCCAATAATTGTTCGTTTTAACCTATTATTGCTTAGAGGCTGTATTGGTTGTGGTGACTAAGACCAAGTTCATGTCATGAGGCGTTTTCATTCTAAATTAACGACTTTTTTGGATATCTGAGCATTGCAACTTTGTTACCACGAAAACCAAGGGAAATAAAAAAAAAGGTTTGGAAAAAGAAAGATAACACAACCGTTTCATTAATTAACTTAAGATGCACATATACTCGAGAGTCATATGCAATTAAAATATTCTGATTATATTTTAATAACCAGATACATATTTAAAACGACAAATATACATATAATACCCATAAATATGCTTTTGCATATTTTATAATATCAATTCAAATTGGAATATGTAAATTTACAAACAAGTGGAGGACACAATCACTGAGCAATGGCCCTTAAAAGATGTTACAGAGTGTAAGTACCTAGGAAGTGAGGTCACAATCGGTGGTAGTGACAGTACCTTGACCATCCTCTATACTGGCAGGCAACTTAAATATATATATCACTGTCACATGTAATGAATGTATTATTTGGTTTCAATGAGCTCCAATCTTGACTCCAAGATCTATTTAGTTCCTCAGAATCCAATGAGTCCCTCCAATGATCAGATACTGGGTCTTTTTGATTTAGACAGTCTGCAGGTTTAAAAAAAAATATTACATTTTAGATCAAAGTATACATTATAGAAAAATGTGTTTACCCCATTTATAACTTAGTTTTTATAATTTATTTTACTATTATGGAATTCTACAAGCAGCACAGCAAAAGTTAAACAATTATTTTCGACTGAAGCCTACATGAAACACTTTTTGGATAGAGCATTAATTTTAATGTTCAACTTTTCCTATTTAATTTGTTCACTTAAAATTTAGTTTTGTTTTTAAAGTGTAAATATTTTAATTGAAGTAAAGATTTTGATTTACTTTAAGCCCTGAAAGTTTATCAATATAAAAAATTGAAGCTAACAGCAGCTGGTGTGTTCTTTCGTCTCTTGATAACAACTGTTGTTGCGGGTTGACCTGTTGTCTAGTCTAGTCAGCAGTGGTTGGTGCTGATTGATTTATTCTTGGATCTTTAAGTGGCTGGTGCTGGGTCATCCAATTCGGGTAGCTGTGTATGAATAAAGTTTATTCTATATTTGAATCTAGAAAACAGTTTAACTGCAAAGACCAAATACAGAGAAATCTGGCGTCATTGCCCGTTAGGAAAGCGGGATGAACTAACTTTTGTCTTTTTTAAATTTCTTTTTGATTTAGCTATGACATAAAATTATAACAAAAAAGGATTTAATTTATAAAGATTAAAGTTTTAAATACAATCATCACTTTAAAAAAAAATTTTTTAATGAATGCAACAGAGTGTGTCATTCATTTGAATCTCTTGTCGCAAGCAACTCGAATTGAGCTAGTTGCTTTAATAAAAAATAATTTTAAATCCGAAATGGTTTTAAAAAACACTGAAATTAAGTAGTTGAATCTCTGAGTGACTCTTCTGATGAATGGGATACAGAGGAATATGAAACCACATCAGATGAAGAAGTGGATGTTTCTTTACCTACACAAGTACAGTTTCAAACAATGTAAGTCTAGGTATCCCCACAATTAGGCCAATAAAATTAACATTTCTAAATAATCTGACAAACAAAATATATTGTGCAATTCAATAATAGGATCATATTTATAGCCTTACAATGTTGTAATAATAATGTTATTTTCCAATCGCGTTTTGGCTCTAAATTTTTTTAAAAATGTTTGTTTACATAATCAGCTGATCAATCAGCTGCTTTGAGTTTTCATTGTTGCTGTTTTTATATTTTGCTTAAGTGTAATGAGTAAACAGTGTAAATTATTCATTTATTCTTTTTAAAATATGTTATTAGGTAGTTTATTTCATATAGCCTTATATCTAAAATATGTTTGTTTCTCTAATCGGTGCAGATAACACAATGACAACAGACTTGGAATAAAACATAAGAAGATATTGACCAGGACCATACCTTAATTTGTCCCTAATAGAAAACCAGGTCTCAATATTCTGGATTCTTAAAAGAAGACAGGTAAGGAATGTTTAACATTCAGGGGTAATGAATGATATATAGGCTATAGGCCTAATATTTAGGATTTTATGCTTGATAATTTTTTTGCAAAAAAATGTCACTTTTCTTATCCCAACGTTATACAATAATTTATATTATTATAACTGTTATAATATTATTATATCTGTGTTAGATCAATACATTTCTGATATTTCGTCATGTTAACCTGCAGTTTACAAGTAAACTAATTATTGTCCACAGGAAATTTCTTCAAACTCTTTTTCTGTCGGGAGATCATGTTGAAACATTGTGAATACGCCAAACCTTATGCCAAACACATGAGAGAAAGAAAAAAAAGTGCCTTTAAAATAAATGAAAGAAAATAACACCTACAGAACTTAACATTTGTTTTTGTTTACTTATGTACATGAGCCTGATTCTATGCTTAGGTGTTACTGACTCTAAAAAAAGAGTCACACTGTGATTAATGGTGAATTAAATGTTTGAAATGTGATAAATATTTCAATCTAAGTGAAATAATTTTTTATTGTTACAAATCCCCAAAACGTAGAAGACTCTTAGACTGTATTTCTATTTAGGCCACTTAGAAGACTCTTAGAATGTATTTCTATTTAGGCCTGTCTTAGTTATGTGAGCTCTGGTGTTATTGTTTTTAAATTTTTAAAAAAAAATTTAAATTAAAATTTCAATAATTTAAAAACAAAAAAAAGTATTCAAATGAGTTTTTAATCATGTATTCAAATGTATTTGTATTAAATATGAACTTTTAAATATTAAAAAAATAGGTTTTAAACTTTGAATTTGAATAATTCTGCATAATAAGTTCACTTGTCTAAATTTAACTGCAAAAACCTTGTTTACTTATTGGTTCGCAAAAAAAATATTAAAACAAAAAAGTAACAGTTTATTTGTAAATTTTTTTATTTTGTATATTATATTGCAGAATTCAATACCAATAAATTTTAAACTATGTCTTCTAAAGGTTTTTTTTTCCCTTCTTACAGTATGTGGTTTGCATAATGAAATGTTTAAATGTAAAATCATTTTTACACTTCAATCATGATTGTAATAAATCATGCAATCATTTTCAAGCACAATTAATACAATATGAATCTCCATTCATTTCCGAACAATTAAATAGCTAACAAGATGGGTGTAAATTAGCTACTCAGTTTATGGTATCCCATTATTTGAGATGACCTTTAAAAAAAAAAAAAAAGAACAAAACCCCATTGGACTCCACAGAGTTGAAAGCAATCAAAATATCAGGATATTAACGAAGGTTTAAAAACAGCATTTCCATTTAAATATGTAAAAAAATTAAGATGAACTACCATGGTACATTCTTGTCCGTGATCTAGATTAGAGTCTACTTCAGACAAGATTCCACTTCAGACAAGAGTCCACTTCAGATATGTAAGCAATCTATACACATAGTCTTGACTTGTAGGCATAGCTTATTCTTGTATTAACTATTAGAAGAAAATAAAAAGATTATACTTAATAAAACAAATTTTTGACAAAAATGTATATATTTGAAAAGCTGTTAAGATATTTGGTTGGGCTCATAGGCAGTTAGTGCAGTGTGCTCATAGGCAGTCAGTGCAGTGTGCTCATAAGCAGTTAGTGCAGTGTGCTCATAGGCAGTTAGTGCAGTGTGCTCATGGGCTGTTAGTGCAGTGTACTCATGGGCTGTTAGTGCAGTGTACTCATAGGCAGTTAGTGCAGTGTGCTCATGGGCAGTTAGTGCAGTGTGCTCATGGGCTGTTAGTGCAGTGTGCTCATGGGCAGTTAGTGCAGTGTACTCAAAGGCAGTTAGTGCAGTGTACTCATGGGCTGTTAGTGCAGTGTACTCATGGGCTGTTAGTGCAGTGTGCGCATAGGCAGTTAGTGCAGTGTGCGCTTAGGCAGTTAGTGCAGTGTGCGCTTAGGCAGTTAGTGCAGTGTGCTCATGGGCAGTTAGTGCAGTGTACTCAAAGGCAGTTAGTGCAGTGTACTCATGGGCTGTTAGTGCAGTGTACTCATGGGCTGTTAGTGCAGTGTGCGCATAGGCAGTTAGTGCAGTGTGCGCTTAGGCAGTTAGTGCAGTGTGCGCTTAGGCAGTTAGTGCAGTGTGCTCATGGGCAGTTAGTGCAGTGTGCTAATGGGCTGTTAGTGCAGTGTGCTTCCTCAAAAATAATTTTTAAAGTTAAATTTGCACTAAGTTGTGCAATGAAATGGAAGGATTTTTTCCCATAAAGTTGAGTTAATTATATGGCCAGAGAGATAGGAGTTTCCCAATAAACTTGAGTTAATGATTAGTCCAAAGACGTCATTAACTTCTTATTTTCGTTTTTTTAGTAACTTAAAATAGTTAAAAAACAAACGTCTCTAATCAAATGGATCAGAAAATACATAGCCAACAAATAATTATTTTAAATAAGTTTTAAAATTTCCACAAAATTACCAATTAATTTTCCTAAACTTTTTAAATGTGTAAAATCAAATCAAAAAAGATAAAAAAGAAGTCTTGGCAAATATAATCTCTCCATATATGTAAATAAGCTGAACTAGATTTGTTAAGCTCATTTAATAGCTTTAAAAATAAAATTCCCCAAAATTGCACCAGACAGCGTGAAAATCTGTATTTAATATGCGATAGTCAACTTAAGATATAATTAAAAGATTATTCTCTTAATAATATTATTTTTTATCCTGCTAATTACACATCATTCATTTTTATATTTAATAAAAGTTTAAAGGACAAAGACATAGCTTGATTTAAATTTTCTTTGTTTTTTATTTTCTTTTTTAAAATAACATTTAGATCTACATTTTAAAATTGAGTTACACCCCATTGCTTATGGAGATGGCCTAATTAGGTAAGAATGGGTTAATTCAATTTCCTTTAATCTATATTCATGAAATGTCAATAATATCTTGAATAGAAAAAGTGCAGTATTTATCAAGTTTTTGGTTGCTTAACGAACAATTGAAATTAAAATTTAGTAATATTTAATGAAAAATAACATATTGAAATTATAAGCAATAAATAGGTCATATATTTTATAAAATGTATTAAAATTGATTTAAACTTGAATAATATTTAATGAAAAATAACATATTGAAATTATTAACAATAAGTAGGTCATATATTTTATTAAATGTATTAAACCAATAAGTAGAGCTACACATGAAGTAAAGAAACCCCCATTTTTTAACATAGCTACCTTGTAAGCCAACGAGGCCTGGACCACTGATTGGCTATCTCATCCAGACATTTTTCTTACCGCTTTATTGCTTTTCACTATTCAACATGAATGAGCTGCTCTCTGCCTCCATCATCTTTAATCTCTCCAGTGAAAGTTTAATCGTGTCTTGGACCTACAAGATAAACCAAAGATGATAAGGGCTGTAGACTGGCATCATTAAATACAAAGAAAATGTGCCAAATATCCAGCTCTGACAAATTGGCATAAGAAAGAAAATGGGTATGCCAATGATTTTTAATTATTAAAAATTTTTCTGTTTTCATTTATATACATGTTTTTTTTAAAAAGATTAACCTTTCCACTTATTGAATGTTCATCCTGTTCGGCGCGCAACCTTACATAAGATTTGACTTTTGGCCTGCAGAGCTTTTGAGTTTGACACCCCTGACCCCTGCTTTAGACTAAATGCTATTCGGATGTCATCATTTTTTTTAGTTTATTTTTGTTAAACTGAAGAAGTAAGTTATTAGTAGTTATAGTTCCTTCAATTATCTTTCATTTGATACCAAATTTTGTCTTACAAAACCTACAATAATATTTTAACTATTTTTTAATAAACTCAACCTCTCACTTTTGTAACCCGAGTCTGAATAGCCGCAGCCTTATACTTTATATGTCATGTTCCTTACTTCACTGTAAGTGTAACTACTGTCAGCTGCTGTAAACTTAGACTTAGCATAGAAGCAGTACCATCTTAAAACATGGGCAAACAGGACTTGCCCAAAGCCTCACGTTTCAAGAGGGCTTTGTTTTGCCGAGGCTGATGCCTTATAACTTAGACTTATACTTATGACATTATTTTGACTTACATTTATGAAGTACGACGTATCATCATCGTATGATTGACCGAGTAATCCCTTATTTTAGTGATTAGTGCCTGACCGACCTTATATTACTTATACTTATTATAATAACTTATACTTATAATATTATTATAAAAAATAAAATATGCCATGCCTTGCCTCATTTATTTTTCATTCTTCTTGATTAAGTTGCTCTTATTTTTAGAAAATAGAAGAACAATATATAAGGAAGCATGAAACAGAAAGAAATGACAATAAAAGAAGAACATTTCGAAAATAACTTTCCCAAGCAGACAGGAAAAATGAAGAAATAACAAAAATATAGAACGTATTTTTTTAAAATCTTAAGTGTTGGCCATAATGTTATTGCCGGAAGTTGGGTTTTTCAAAACCAAGATTACAAGAAGTAAACGAATGTATGTAATATTAATGTGTGGGGAAAAAATTAGTTTTTAACGGACAAAAATATTTTGAAAATATGTAAAATATAAGAAATAAGACAAGAAATGCTGGGGAATTGGGATCGATAGTTAAACAGTAAGAGAGAATTTGATTAATTCAATATGGTTATATTGTGCCGACGTCGACAGGCTGACTTAATTTGTTATCCATTCTAACTCTCACTGGTGTGTTAGAGTTAGTGCGGGAAATGAGTGCCGTGACGGAAACATCTGATGTCCCTTGCCCTTTGTGTTTATCTCCGTTTAAATGCAATGAGGCCATGGGAATTTTACCATGTTCAATATGACGATAATATTTGGCTAACCTATTCGATGATCTGCTCCCAGTTTCACCTAAATAACCAGAGCGGGATCTACGGCACACTAATCGCCTATGTCACATTATCACATTTCGACAAACGCATGTGAAGCCCTCTTTGATGGTATACGGAGGATAATGGGTTTTATGTGTGTGTGTGTGGTTTTTTTTGTTGTTGTTGTTTTAAGTGTATACAGACAAGTCCTACAACGGCCTCTTGAGCATGGTTTAGTCCCAACGTAAGACGGTTCAGCTCGAAGGTGAATGTGAGCCAGATAGTCACCTAGATTTTTTGCCCCGTCCCTGCGCCTGAAGACAATAAGTCTAGGGGATGAGGATATCCTGTTAGTGTCGGGGTCAGCAAGAAGAATGTGTTGATTCTTTATTAATTTTTTTTTTTTCAATCACACTTTGAGGGTGGTAGGTTAGCATGAGTTTTGTTCCATCTACATTTTTTTGGGGAAGTTTTTTTGAAAGCACCACTCTGTGTGATAGAGTTGATACGATCGAGTGTCGAGATAAGAGTACTTCCAGATAAGATCTGCATGGGAAGAAATCCATTATTTCATTAGCGGTTAACCCCATATACAAAGTCTTCATCGAACTGGCAGAGGCGACGTAGTTTGAGAAGTTGGGAGAAAGGTATAAGAGTCCAAAGCAAACATCCCAAGCACCCCGGGTGAATGGGACTCGATAGCCTTGGACGGCAACCCACCTAAGAGAAGGTAAACTCTGAATTCAAACCAGGAGCCAGAATGATCAACAAATTGATCGTGGGCCCCTCAAATATAAGAAAAAGAAGAAGAAAAGTCTTTGCATGATTTGGGGTGGGAGGAAGAGTACACTAGGCCACTAGGTAACTATGGCCATCTGAGTGTTTGTAGTATTAAAAAAAACAACGAATTCATCACATCTGCCTACATTAGGGCAAACCAAACGTCCCGTACAAACGGGATTGTCCCTTTTTTTCACGATCGTACCCGGTATCCCGAAAAAGTCTATCGGGACGCTTAAATGTCCCGTTTCTAAAACCAAACACATTTTAAAATCACTAAAACTTCCTAATTTATAACTTCAAGTAATATTTTGGCTAGCTGTGTAGCCAGTGCCAGTAGTGATTTGGGCTCGCGTGATGGCTGCACTGTTCCCCCCTCCACCTATCTGCCGACGCTGCAAAATTATTGTTTTCGTTCATGATATTCCTCAGAGTTTAAATTTAAAAAAGATTTCTAGGTTTCAAAATAGTTTAGATTAGCATATTTCAATAAACAGTTTCCGGTGGAGACCCCCGGACCCCTCTTTAGCTGGAGGGTATCCCCTCAAACCCTCCTTGGGTGTGTCCCATTTTTTCCAGTTCATGATTTGGTCACCCTAGCCTATAGGGTTGCCAGACGTCCGGCAAAAGGGGGACATGTCCTCCTTTTTAGCTCAATATTCTCCGTTCGGCAGGCAAAGCTAAAATCTTTTAAAATGTCCGGCTTTTCTTACATTTTATCTTATAATTATTATGTATCGTTGTTACAACTATTACATCGTATGTTTACGTTGTTACAATGTACAAAGTCTATGCATTTCTGCGAACCAGACGATTTTAGTCATTCTCACAATCTAGCTCTGTGCTGTATTATCTATGGTCAAAATGTTAAAAGAATCTTACCTGTGAACAGTTTTATGCATATGTGATTGCTAACGAGGATCTTCTGCGAAAAGTTGGCTCCTCCGAGAAATATGTCATGCAATTAATAAAGATTATAAGGTAATGATTGTATAATTGGCTATTGTATTTAAATGATGTTTTTTGACATTTTGAAAAGGCGTCCATTGAATTTGTTTTTTTAACGTTACTTTTTCTTGGTCGATTCACTAAGAGTGAGATACACTTAATTGGCAGCTATTACAATAAAATTGTGCTGACTGTGAGTTTAATCCGGGACGACTCAAATGAAACATTCAAAATGTCCTCCTTTGTCCTATTTTTTGTTTTATTATGTCCTCCTTATTGGTGTCCACGTATCTGGCAACCCTACCCTAGCCTACATACCTTGTTCTTTTCTTTCCTTTACACAGCTTGAACCCAGTCCTTCATTTATTATCCTTAGCTCTTATTTTTTTTAATGAATAATAATATGGAAATATCTTTGAGCAAATAAATTTGCATTGGGGTGCAGATTTCTCAAGCATTTTTTTAGCCAGATTTTTGAGGCGAAATGTTTTACAACTCGTTCATTATTTTTATTAATTAGTAATTTAACTCAAGTCAGTTCTAGCAGTTTAAAAAAATTCCAAATAAAACTTTCAGCTACTGAATATTCATGGAAATTTATGCTGCCTCAATGTCCTCTCAGATAAATTAAACTTTAATAAATATATGATGTTAAATAGTTAGCGAGGGGAAAAAAAAGGGGGCCTCGGTGCATTACTTTGACCAGGGCCCCAGATGATGTTAAGTCGGCCCTGCAGTTGTCACAAACAACGAAGAAAACACATTATCAAAAAGAGTAATAAATTAATACCATCAGTAATGTTCGCCAGTGATACTTGGGCTGGGGCGAATACTGCAGAAATCACTTAAACTGCATGGGGAGAGAAAAGTCTTCTGGAACATATAATATGGGCCAACACAGAATGAAAGTCGGTGGAGAATAACAGTCGACTCGAAACTGTAGGAACTATGTCAGGATCCGAACAATAGTAGCAAAAATAAGACCTTACTTGCTGTGCGGGACGGGTCTCTCTAAAAAGAATGCCAAAATGAAAGAGGATAAATAAGGTTTAGCACCAACAAAACCAAAAGCAATTGGCCCAAGGGCAGACCTAGGCTAAGTTGTTGAGTGGACGACGTAGAAGCAGATTTATAACAGCAAGGAATGCAACAAGGGCAGACCTAGACTTATGTGTTGATGGACGATGTGGAGACAGATATACACCAGCTTGAAATCCAACAAGGGCAAAACTAGGCTAAGTTTTTGACAGACAACAAAAGAAATGATTGGATGGTTGAATGATTGGATGATTGATTGGTTGGATGGTTAAATGATTGGATGGTTGAATGATTGGATGGTTGAATGATTGGATGGTTGAATGATCGAATGATTGAATGGGTGAATGTTTGGATGGTTGAATGATTGGATGATCGAATGATTGGATGGTTGAATGATCGAATGGGTGAATGTTTGGATGGTTGAATGATTGTATGATCGAATGATTGGATAGTTGAATGATTGGAGGAAAAAATCAACACAGTGTTTGAAATATTCGTTGACTGTCTACTGTCTGGCGCTCAGAGTCACGTGGGGGATCATGTGATCTACACATCAGATCAAATGGACCACGATCTTCTTCGTCCAGCTAGACACCAACAGAAACATTACGAACGATTAATACGAGAGAGGGGGGGTGGGGAAGAGAAAGGGATAGAGAAGGAGTGAGAGAGAGTGAGAAAGAGATAGAGATGGACAAAAGACAGAAACAGAGACAGAGAGAGAGAGAGAGAGAGAGAGAGAGAGAGAGAGAGAGGGAGAGAGGCAGAGAAAGTGAGAGATAGAGAGAGAGAAACGACAGAGAGAGACACTGAGAGGCCAAGAAAGAGAGATAGACAGAGAGAGGGAAAGAGAGAAAGAGAGAGAGAGAGAAAGAGAGAGCAAATGAGAGAAAAGAGAGAGAGAGAGAGAGAAAGAGAGAGTAAAACATTTCCTTTAAAATACTTTGGGTCTTCAGTACAGCCGTCAAGTGCCCCCACCCCCACCCCCTCCCCCTTGGAACCACTGCGTTTTCCTAGAGTCACTGGTATTCAAGGGTTCCCAAAATTTTCGACAAATAATTACCTATCACCTTTTTTTTATTGCAAGGAGGACGAAACCAAAAAGTGATGAGTGGAGGGGGGGGGTCAGTGATTATTTCAGAACTTTTCCCCTGAGGGGGGTGGCACTTCACATTTTTCGGGGGGTGGGGCAGTGCCAGCAATACCAGTTGATTTGTTATTGGACATATTTTTGCTCCGGGGGGGACTTGGCTTTCCCCGGGGGGCACTTGCTGGAGATATAGCTGAAAGAAACCCTGGTGGGGGTGGGGGTGATGGGGGGAGGACTCCAAACGTCAATGGGAGGCTCTTTGCATTTTCAGACAAAAATATGCACATATGCCAGTGCATGGATTCAGCAACGTACACTACCAGAACCAGATAGGTTAAATTATTTAATGAAAGTGAACACACATTTTTCCCCCGCCGATTGAGTTGCCCATGGCACCACAGCCACGGCCCGGATGATCGGGTCTTACTATAGCTGGAGATTACCGACTGGTCTTCTAGACTCGGGATGAAACCGCCCCCCCCCCAATAATTACGCCTTACTGTTAGACGGGTTTCTCAAGAGGTGCAAACTAGTGGCGTCACTATAGGGTTGGTGTCATGCCGCGCTGTCAACTCATGGTGTCAACCCCCCTCCCCCCCCCCCATGGACCTCCTGCGAGTCTGCCTACTTTGGTGACGCCCTTGTTTTTAACTATAACTCTTTTATGACAACCTACTCCAGGGAGTTTTGTCGAGATCAAAAATGTTCAATTTGGTATCATCCCCCCCCTCCCCTATCGGGGTTACACCCGGTGCGGTCCGTCCCTCCCCTCGCAGCCACTAGTGACGCCACTGGTGCGAACACAAATGCATAGCGATTGTAGAAAATTACGGCATGATACATTCAATTGAACAAATATTTTTTTCGTATCAAACAATTTAATGTACAAGAATACATTTATATTTATGTCAATGTACGTTTCAATTTAAAGGAGCCTTCATGCCCCTACAATCATACACATAAATCATATACATAATCACAGCACTGCCATAATCACACCTGTCGTAATCACACATTTGTCATAATCACACAATTGTCCCAATAACACCTGTCACATTCACACCTGTTCACCAACCAGTGTTGCAGAAATAGTTCAGAATTGAGTCATCTCGTAACGGTAGACAACGTGAAAACGGGCGTAAAAGGCGCTAAGCTGGAAAAAAATAATTTGTTTTTGTGTCTCTAGATCCCCATGTAATCATGCACTCCTATGGCTGGATGCACACACCTCTGCGCCATGGTCCAAAGCACGTCATTCTGTGGACCAAAGCACGTCATTCTGTGGACCAAAGCACGTCATTCTGTGGACCAAAGCACGTCATTCTGTGGACCAAAGCACGTCATTCTGTGGACCAAAGCACGTCATTCTGTGGACCAAAGCACGTCATTCTGTGGACCAAAGCACGTCATTCTGTGGACCAAACCACTCACCGCAAACCTTTTGTCTTTTTTTTTCCCAAAGAAATTTATTTATAACTTTCAATTTAATATATAATTATTTTTTTTTGGTTGAAATATAACCACTTAACACAATATTCATACTATTTGAACCACATTTTACTTAAATTCCAATCTGCAATACTGCAACATTGTAGAACATGGCCTTTACAGAATAATATCAATAGCCTACCGAAAAATGTGTAAAAATTCGGTTATTTCTTCTGTGCCTAAGTTGGCCAAGAGAAAGCTCCTGTGCACTCCACCTTGTATGTTTTAACTATTAGGATCGATCGATGTTTTAAAATTGTACCCATCTTCAGGTGACGATAGCTTTCGATTGTACAGTGATTTAATTCAAAGCATCCATCTTTTTTTTTTTTTAAATACTCGTAATCGATTGAAAATACTGTCCGATTGTGGGGTTTAATCGCACGGATCGATCTTTCATTTCAATCGTCCTCAAAGTCCAGTGTCGATACAGCCCAGCAGTATGTACGTGGATCAAATTACCTTAACAAAAAGAGTTTCCGTGTAAAAAAAAAATATTTAAAGTTTGATTCCGGTTATCAGTGGCGAGATCGGCTCTATGGCAGCCCATCACTAGCCTATGGCAGCCCATCACTAGCCTATGGCAGCCCATCACTAGCCTATGGCAGCCCATCACTAGCCTATGGCAGCCCATCACTAGCCTATGGCAGCCCATCACTAGCCTATGGCAGCCCATCACTAGCCTATGGCAGCCCATCACTAGCCTATGGCAGCCCATCACTAGCCTATGGCAGCCCATCACTAGCCTATGGCAGCCCATCACTAGCCTATATGGTAGCCCATCACTAACCTATGGTACCCCATCACTAGCCTATTGTAGCCCATCACTAGCCTATTGTAGCCCATCACTAGACACCTTGTTTTGGCTTCTCACGTGGTGCTCCATTGGAGTTGCTGACAAGATACCGCATTGTAATTACTCAATAGCTACGCCACTCCTCCGTCACCCTAACATAGTTACGCCAATCGGATGACGTCACCACAACACTTAAGTGTTCAACTTCTCTGTAGATAAATTAATATCAACGAGATTCACCGATGACATCAGAACTGTTCGATCAAAGGATCACGGCTTGAACATAGCAAATAGTCTAAATACATTTTTTTTTTTTTTTGTGGACAAATCACAGCATTATTTATGTCGATGAAAGTTGAAATAAAAACCTTGATCCCATACCAATCAAAGTACACAATGTGTACGCGGCACAGCAGCAACTACTGACGGCACGTTGCGCTCTGTTCGCACACGGTGAAGTAGGTCCGCATTAACTGTAGACAGTACACAGTTTGAAACAGTACAGGATGTCCATCTTGGTACAGAACCAAGGCCGGTGCAAGACAGGAGCCGCTCTGACTCTTTGAGATATCCACTCAGTTACTGTAACTTGAATGAGGCCCCGGGCTTGGACCAGAACCACAACACCTTCTGCTCCAGTGAAGTTCATGGCCACCCTCGGTTAAAACGGTCCTTTTATATATCTCAAAAAATCATCACTGGCCGTTCGTCTTTCGGTCACTCCTTGGTTTAAGGAGACGTGACGCAAGTTTCTCTCCCCCAATTGGCTCCACAACACGGCTGTAGCTGTTTCCGGGAGAAGCGACGTGAAGCAGTGATGCCAGTGGCAAAGGCGAACCTTCCCTATCAAGCGATATCCACTAGGCAAACGACTGGGATAGAATCTCGTCTGGTTGCGATCATTGGGCGCGCTGAGTGTGCGTATTAATTTGAACGCCATGTCCTGCCCACAAGGTGACGTTTAATAAATTCACTCCATTGCGGGGGTCCTTATCAGACTGCAGGTTATATCACTTTTATGTCCCTATAACAGACGTATGACGGTCCAGTGCCGGGGGGGGGGGGGGTTTGTTTTCAGGGAAAACGTCACAGCCACGTCACAGCCACGATGCGCTGTTTGGGGGTAATTTCTTAAATCACCCCCCTGGGTCGGATTTGAACGCACCACGCCAACGGTTAGCTCATGACGAAGTGGTCGTCTGGTGCGATGAGTACAGAGATGGGACTTGGTTGGGGATGTTGATGTCTTCTGCGTCCACGCCGATCGCACGCTCGAGAAAGTAGGTCATGAGTTCACCTTTGCCTTTGACCTTGATGAGCCCGCGTTTTTCAAACGTGTAGCCGAACACTTCCAGAATGATCTTGGTTTCCTCCACGACCTGAAATATTTCGATATTTGCATCAGGTTGTAATCGATTACTTAGAACAGCGATCGAAAAACTAACGATCTGCTAAGAACTGCCAGACGATTACAAAGAATTGCTAGACAACGATTACACAGGAAACTGCCAGACAACGAGTACAAAAACATTAGTGGACAGCAATTATAACTACTGTGGAGAACCTTTGCCACTCTATGCCCAGTTTCTGCTCTCTATCGCTTTTGTTTTGTATGATAACACTGACTTCCTCCATCACTCGCACTTCAACTACGCTGTGACTATTCGTACCCGGGTACCAGAAGTGAGAGGTTGGGATTAAAAAAACTATTTAAAATATTATTGTTGGGTTTGTAAGACAAATATGAGGGATCAAATGAAAGATAATTGAAGGAACGATATGTTTGTAAACTTAATTCTTCAGTTTATTTAAAATAAACTACCACAAATGACATCCGAATAGCATTAAGTCTAATGGGACCCGGGTGCGAATGGCGGAGCTGCGTGCCCGGTGCTATTTTGACTAAATGCTGTTCAGATATCTGAAAAACCATTCACAACTTAAGAAGGACACAGTAGTGTGAGCTACGCCTAGAAATAAAAGTTTTTTTTATCGGTTGAGAGGGAAAAGGGGTGGGGGTGGAGGGAGGCAAAGTGGGGCGGGAAAGAAGACTCACACGTCTCAGCTCTGGAAAAATTTAAAAGTTCGTGTGAATTTAATTGTTAAATAAAAAAATAAATTAGAGGGAGACATCTCAATAGCCATCGGCGCCTTCCCCTGAAAGCAGCACTGTCAGTGGAGCACCACGTGAATAGGCAACTTAATTGATTAACTGTATACTATGGATACCATCCGCGGTGATCAGACATTGGTGGTACACGTCTTATTTCTCGCACATTCGCTGTTCTTTAGGATACCCGTGATACCCATGAATAATGTCGTGGAGATGCTGGTTACAGAAGTGTGGACGGAGGTGGGGGATACAAAAGGGTTCACAGTATCCCCCACGCTCCCCACCTCACAGCCCCCCAGTGGCGTAGCGAGGGGGTTTGGCGCCCGGGGACAAGATTCGCGCCCGGGGACAAGATCCATTTTTAGCGCCCCTTTTTCTTTTTTTCAACTCTCAAACCCATTATTTTCAGCAATAAAATAATATCAAAGCACATTTTGGCGCCCCTAACTAGCTGGCGCCCGGGGACATCTGCCCCCCCCCCACCCCCGACCCTGCCGCGTGTCAATGTAGTTTCTGAACACCGAGGTCACCTGTATCCGGCCAGACTGCCCCGTCGACTCCATCCTGCTCGCCACGTTGACCGTGTTGCCCCAGATGTCGTAGTGGGGCTTCCTTGCCCCAATCACGCCGGCTATCACCGGACCATGGTTGATCCCTGGTACTCGAGAAAAGAAAACACATTTAACCACAGAATGTCAACCATAAAATTTGGTGGTGGTGGTGGGGTGGGGGGAAGTGCACATTCCTTAAGTTGAAGTTTTAACAAATTCTTAGCACCAGCTACACAAAACTATTATAATTTCTTCAGCGCGAATTCCTCAGTGCACATTCCACAGTGCACATACCACAGTGCACATACCACAGCGCACATTGGTAAAAAACAATTAGGGGATCTGTGGCTTATGTTTGACTTGAAATTGAGTTGTTTCATATACAAGTTCTGTCTTATGAACCGCAGCATCTACATAACTAACGATGGAGTTGTCTTATCGAAACTTCTACCTCTAGTTCCTACATAACTTAAGATTGAGTTGTCTTATCGAAACTTCTACCTCTAGTTCCTTCATAACTTAAGATTGAGTTGTCTTATCGAAACTTCTACCTCTAGTTCCTTCATAACTTAAGATTGAGTTGTCTTATCGAAACTTCTACCTCTAGTTCCTTCATAACTTAAGATTGAGTTGTCTTATCGAAACTTCTACCTCTAGTTCCTACATAACTTAAGATTGAGTTGTCTTATCGAAACTTCTACCTCTAGTGTAGAGTTGACTTGAGATAAAGTTTTTAACAGGCTGTGATATTCTTAGTG
Organism: Lymnaea stagnalis; assembly: GCA_964033795.1. Classification (NCBI taxonomy): domain Eukaryota; kingdom Metazoa; phylum Mollusca; class Gastropoda; family Lymnaeidae; genus Lymnaea; species Lymnaea stagnalis. The sequence goes on from CAXITT010001018.1 coordinate 94,764, forward strand.
CTTTATTTTTGAAAAAAATGAACAATGAAATCTTGAACTCACCGATTCTAAGAATAAAATTGTTGAAAGACTGCTCGTTAATTTTTTTCAGCACAACCTGCAGCGCATGCGCAAACTGGACCAAATCATTCAGGTGACCCCAAGTATCTTGAATGCTCATGTCGTAGTCCTTTGATAGAAGAACACGTCAGCTTTAACATGTTATTATAATTTTGTTTTTCGTATTTATGTAAGTTGTCTTTATGAATGTATGTTAGTTCTCTATAATTTTTTTTTTCCTTTCCGAAATCGGTAGTACAAAAAAAAATAAATGAATTTCAGTTTTTATATTTGGTTTAAACTGTGAACATGACCGGCGATAATTATAATGATTGCACAAAACTTCAATAGCTATTTGCAACGAAAGAATGACATAATGTTTGGATTACAAGGACACAAAAATGAGTCGGGGCGTGTTGAACTGTTAGGGGATGAGAATTGAAACGAAAAGAAATTAGACGCTTTGTTGGGCATGGGGGATGATGCACGAGATAAAGGTTTGAAATGAAAAGACAGGGAAATCGTGGAGTAACAAGCGACACGATATCATCAAAGAAACATCTCACTATCATGAACTATCTGTACTAGCGACACATATTTCATAAGTAGCACATCTCACAATAGTGAACTATCTGTACTATCGACACAGATTTCATAAGTATAGCACATCTCACAATAGTGAACTATCTGTACTAGCGACACAGATTTCATAAGTAGCACATCTCACAATCGTGAACTATCTGTACTAGCGACACAGATTTCATAAGTAGCACATCTCACAATCGTGAACTATCTGTACTAGCGACACAGATTTCATAAGTATAGCACATCTCACAATAGTGAACTATCTGTACTAGCGACACAGATTTCATAAGTAGCACATCTCACAATCGTGAACTATCTGTACTAGCGACACAGATTTCATAAGTAGCACATCTCACAATCGTGAACTATCTGTACTAGCGACACAGATTTCATAAGTAGCACATCTCACAATCGTGAACTATCTGTACTAGCGACACAGATTTCATAAGTAGCACATCTCACAATCGTGAACTATCTGTACTAGCGACACAGATTTCATAAGTAGCACATCTTACAATAGTGAACTATCTGTGCGAGCGACACAGATTTCATAAGTAGCACATCTTACAATAGTGAAATATCTGTACTGGCGACACAAAGTTCATAAACGTCACAACTCGAACAAGTGAAATATCTGTATTATAGTAGCGACACATCTTGCAAAAGATCACTAGAGTGAAAGTGAAATATATGAACCATTGAACACATCTTCTTATATAAGTGACACATCTCACACCTCCTCTATTCCTCTCACTACTGTCTGCAAAGCAATTTCGGCAGCAACTTTTTGAACATAATATATTCTATGGACTCGGAGCGTTTTTCTTCAGCTCCTGATACGTCACCAACAGTGATGTTACGTCACCAACAGTGATGTTACGTCACCAACAGTGATGTTACGTCACTAACAGTGATGTCAATCATTCATCAAATGCGTTGAGAGAACCATAAACCATTTTAACACGGAATTTAGACAGAAAAAAAAATTAAAGTATTACGATTGGACTTAGGGTGATACTGACAGTCTGCACACGGCCCGACTGCTTGATACATGGGGTAATACTGACAGTTTGCACACGGCCCGACTGCTTGATACATGGTTTTAATTTTAACTTGAGATTTCACTTGGGTCCACAATCTTCATACTTCATTCCCCCCACATTCCCTCACGCGCCATTTTAACAGCACGATGAAGGTCCCACCTTTCTAGTTTCCTTGACCACCATGCCGCTGGCCGCCATGTAGGTCGGACCTACCGTCTTGATCTTGACTACGGTCGCAAATCTGGACAGGTTGAGCAGCTCATCGTAGTCGGAGATGATCTCGTTCAGGAATCTGGAGAGGAGATGGTGACATTGTGATGGCGGCACTGTGATTGTGGCATTGTGATGGCGGCACTGTGATGGTGGCATTGTGATGGTGGCATTTTGTTAGGTACATTGCGAGGGTTGCATTGTGATGGTGACACTGGAATGGTGACACTGGAATGGTGGCATAGGGGTTGGTGAAATTTGAAGGGGGGGAATCGGTATGGCGGCATTGTGATGGTGACATAGTTAAGGTAACTTTGTGATGTGGCATTTTGATGGTAGCTTCCATATGATGGTAACGTTGTGGTGATAACTTTGATGTAACATTGTGATTTTGTGGCAGATTGGGTAAAAAAAATAAAAGTAGGCAGCCAAGAGCCAAATGGGAGCAATGCTTTTCTAAGGATTGTCATTGCTATATCATTTGACATTATTTTTTCGATAACTTTTCTTAATGGACGCGACTTCATCGGTTAGTTCTATGTGGAAGGAAGATGTGGGATAGGCCAAAGTCCCCCCTCCCCCTGCTTTGACGTAGGAAACGGGATGAAATGGGGGCGTTCCACCCCGGGTGGCCCTTTTTATCTTTGTATAGAGATGCGGGATTTTTTTCAGCTAAAAGCTGTTGTTGTTGTTTTTTCTTAGAAGACCGGCGTAAAATTCGGACCCACCCTGGGCGCCGCTAAACCTAGCTACGCCACTGATGAGCTGTATCGCGCCAGAGGGATGCAAAGACCTGCACAGTCTGAACATTATAACTGTTGTCTCTATTAGTCTAAGCGTTTTAGATACACACAGGCATAGGAGGGGCGAATTTGTTAGGCAAATTGTTCAGAGATTGGTTGAAGAGTGGTCCAATGATGGCTTACCTCAGACACTCCAAGCCGTTCAGAGATTGGTTGAAGAGTGGTCCAATGATGGCTTACCTCAGACACTCCAAGCCATTCAGAGGTTGGTTGAAGAGTGGTACAGTGATGGCTTACCTCAGACACTCCAAGCCGTTCAGAGGTTGGTTGAAGAGTGGTACAATGATGGCTTATCTCAGACACTCCAAGCCATTCAGAGGTTGGTTGAAGAGTGGTCCAATGATGGCTTACCCCAGACACTCCAAGCCGTTCAGAGATTGGTTGAAGAGTGGTCCAATGATAGCTTACCTCAGACATTCCAAGCCTTTCAGAGGTTGGTTGAAGAGTGGTACAGTGATGGCTTACCTCAGACACTCCAAGCCGTTCAAAGGTTGATTGAAGAGTGGTACAATGATGGCTTACCCCAGACACTCCAAGCCGTTCAGAGGTTGGTTGAAGAGTGGTCCAATGATGGCTTACCCCAGACACTCCAAGCCGTTCAGAGATTGGTTGAAGAATGGTCCAATGATGGCTTAACTCAGAAACCCCAAGCCGTTCAGAGATTGGTTGAAGAGTGGTCCAATGATGGCTTACCTCAGACACTCCAAGCAGTTCACAGGTTGGTTAAAGAGTTGTACAATGATGGCTTACCTCAGACACTCCAAGCCGTTCAGAGGTTGGTTCAAGAGTTGCACAATGATGGCTTACCTCAGACACTCCAAGCCGTTCAGATGTTGGTTTAAGAGTTGTACAGTGATGGCTTACCTCAGACACTCCAAGCCGTT
>CAXITT010001018.1:99689-112342 GCA_964033795.1 Lymnaea stagnalis
CTCCATCAACCCGTTCTTCCAGCCCTCTCCTATATTCCACTCCATCAACCCGTTCTTCCAGCCCTCTCCTATATTCCACTCCATCAACCCGTTCTTCCAGCCCTCTCCTATATTCCACTCCATCAACCCGCTCTTCCAGCCCTCTCCTATATTCCACTCCATCAACCCGTTCTTCCAGCCCTCTCCTATATTCCACTCTAACACCGCAGTCTTCTGTTACATTAATGCCATAACGATAAATCGTTCAACTAGACTCCGATCTGAAAAGCTTAAAATGAACCCCCCCCCCACCCCCCACCCAAAAAAACCAAAAAAAACAACAACAACAATATATAAACCTACAACAGACAGAGAAACTAAACTGTCCGATTAACAATGTACGTCACTCAACTAATTCCTAGCATGTAAGTCATTCAACTAACTCCTAGCATAATATGTTATTCAATTAATCCCTAGCATACATTCCATTCAACAAATCCCTAGCACATAGGTCATTCAACTAGTCCCTAGCATATAGGTCATTCAACTAATCCCTAGCACATAGGTCATTCAACTAATCCCTAGCACATAGGTCATTCAACTAATCCCTAGCATATAGGTCATTCAACTAATCCCTAGCATATAGGTCATTCAACTAATCCCTAGTATATAGGTCATTCAACTAATCCCTAGCATATAGTTCATTCAAATAATCCCTATAGCACGTAGGTCATTCAACTAAACCCTAGCAACGTGTCGGCCAGTTTCCTACCGAATCCCTTTTCTTCCTCCCCAAGAAATCTCTGGCCACGTGAGTCGGAAGTAGATTGTAGACCAGAGCCTCGTTCTTACGCTGAAGGTCGGATGCCCTTTCCTTCTCCCGCTTCGAGTCCTCCTTCCACATGTAAAGTCTCCTTGACGTGAACTCCATCTAAATATTTGTGACAACATTTTTAACTTTTTTATTTCTTCTTCCAAAGTTTGATATTTCTTCTGTGAAAATATTTTTGTTTAAATAGTTCATATCACGAGTAGACTATATTAATTTATCGTAACGTCTTGCTTAACTTAAAAAAGAAAAAAAAAATGTTTAAAAAAGGAGTAAAGTTAACAAACAAGCAGGAGTAAAGTTAACAAACAAGCAGGAGTAAAGTTAACAAACAAGCAGGAGTAACTTTAACAAACAAGCAGGAGTAATAAAAAAAAAAAAAAAAATGTTTAAAAAATAAAAAAACCCCCCCCCCCGACCCCCCCCCCTCCCAAAAAAAACAACAACAACAAAAAACTATGGGCAGATGCGCTTTTGCAAGTAGTTGGAGGAAAGACCTGAAAGACGACGATACAAAACAACGAAGGGTGGGGGGTTGTTCGTGGAACAAAAGCAGACCAAATAAAGAACGAAGGGAAAATAAGGTGGACTAAGGGAGAAAAAGTTGGACTAATTTTAATTTAAAAAAAAAAAAGAATTTCTCGTGTGTTATGCAGTTTTAACTCGGGAACATAAGAGGTGTGTTTTTAATGGCTGAGAGATAGTTTGAGGCTATTGCGAGACTTACTTATTACCTGGAAATTAAAGAAGTTCATGGCCACTGCAGACGCAATCATTTGACCCAGCAGACGATATTTGATGTGAGAGTAGTGGTTACCGCTGTTTGGATTAGTCAAAACACACGATATATAGAAGTAAAAAGAAAGGGAACAAAAATTAATGAAATTGCATACTGTTCTTGTAACGTTAAAATTCTAAGTGTGTGCTAAAAACATTTTTAAATATTAAAAACAATAAAATAAAATGTGGTTAAAATTCAACATGTGGATATTCTGAATAAATTCTCTTTACAAGTATAGAACTATTTTTTTAAAGAAAAAAAAATATCATAATATAGTTTTTCATACACAAATATAATTTAAACGAACATGCGAAATGGCACTAAATAATAGATCACTGTCTGGCGAATCATACAATAAATAATCATACAATAAATAGTTATACACTAAATAATCATACATTAAATAGTTATGCACTAAATAATCATACATTAAATAGTTATGCACTAAATAATGATCCAATAAATAATCATCCACTAAATCAGGGCCAGACAACTCAAAATGTAAGGTGGGACGTAATGCTTTATGAAAAACTTAAGGGGGCCAAAGAAAATAGGACCGGGGGGGGGGGGGAGAGAAAGCTATTAAGAAAATAATAAAAAAGAATATATCGTTGCTTCGCAGGCTGCAAAGTGTTACTGGCGGGCCGCATGTTGTGCAGGCCTGCATTAAATAATCCTTCACTAAATAATCATACACCAAATAGCTTACACTATACATCGTACACTGAATAATCATATACTAAATAATCAAACACTACTATCTATCTTCTCCAAGATCTCAAGAGCAGATCTTGAGTCTGAGAAGACAACAATATCAAGCCCCGCATGTTCCGTCCCATCCAGAGTGATATGGACTCTCTCCAGGGCCTTGTGCATAGCTATGAGCTCCGCGTCAAAATTTGACGCTGTAGTCCCACAAGGCCCCGAGTCAAACACTACTAAATGATCGTACCAAAAAACTCTACCCTCATTACTACTGCATTTTTCAAGGAGGCAGAAAAAATGTATTTTTTAACTTACTCGTTAGTATTATAGACCACTTTGTTGTAATAGTCGTACGGCCCGGCGATGAACAGCAGCACCATCAGGCAATGCAGTCCGGTGGCCAAAAAGATCAGCACGCCCTTGGTCATGTGACCTAAATTGACCATGGAGGAGACCGCCACCAGAACGAGGCTGACGCTGTGAGTGACGTAGACGATGTAGTGGCAGTGCGGATCGTACGTGTTGAACTCCGTCATGGCAGCCTCGGTCTGGTTATAGCTGTTCTGGAAACATTCTATCTGCAGATAAGCGAAATGAGCATTTGTAAACAAATGTAGGTATTGCCATATCTTATGTAGTCGTTCAACTACAAAATAATAATAATTTTTGTTTTACACGGTAATCTAAATTACATGATTTCAAAACGGTAGTCAGTTTTGAATGGCTCGCGGCCCCTTTAAATAAATAGATAAAATAATCATAAACATGGAAAATATACAAATAAAATGAATGTTTAATTAAAATTTTCGAGTGCTAATGTCACTAAGGATTTGTTTCGCTTTTCTGGTGAGATCCCAATTTTCTGGGGGAATAGACATGTTCTTCTTGATGTGGAGTTATGTTTATTAAATAAGAAATTCCTTAACATTCTGTAAAAGCCCCCCCCCCCTTTTTTTTTTCTTCCCCCCTACCTCCCACTTTCACCATTTAATGGCTCCCATGCCTCTGTTGCCTCTTTGAATCTGACTCGCAGCCACAAAAGTTGTCCCACCCCTGCTTCAACTTGCCTCACCTCATTTCGTAGTTAAACGAAGCCAATCACTCTGTTTAATATTTGTGTTTAAAGATATGCTTGATCGAGGAGAACAAAAACGAAAAAAACCCAACTAATTTCAATTTTGCTGAATATTTATTGCCAGATAATTGCTTTGTCCTGGCTCCTAGCAACTAGATCAATAATTAAATTTACGGTATAAATGAAATTGGTTGCTACATACTTATAACCCGATAAGATGGTTCTGTAACATATGATAAATAAGATGTGTTTAATCAATGCTGTTGAATAGCATGTATGAGGCCAGTGCGAATAACAGACATTTTCTCAAAACCCTTTTTTCAAAACGAAACCCTCGGGCCTTTTGGGGAAATCAGACAAGACTTATTTCAAATGTAGATTCCCCTTTTCATGAAAATCGGATAAGATCTATTTCCAATGTAATTTTCCCTTTTCTGGATTGCCAGACAAGATCTAATTTCAAATTATTTTTTTTCTTCTGCAGATTAAATTGAACCAGGCCACAACAGTATCTATAATAGTTCCCATGCGTCGGTCTTCATCATTGCATCCACGAGTGCCCCTGCCGGCCACATGGATATAGCACATTCGGGTTACTCACCACCGGGACGGTGTCACATGTGAAGAACACAAGGCACGCGCTCAGACCCCACAGAAGCTATAGCACACTCGGGCTACTCACCACCGGGACGGTGCCACATGTGAAGAACACAAGGCACGCGCTCAGACCCCGCAGAAGCTATAGCACACTCGGGCTACTCACCACCGGGACGGTGCCACATGTGAAGAACACAAGGCGCGAGCTCAGACCCCACAGAAGCTATAGCACACTCGGGCTACTCACCACTGGGACCGTGTCACATATGAAGAACACAAGGCACGCGCTCAGACCCCACAGAAGCTGTAGCACACTCGGGCTACTCACCACCGGGACGGTGTCACATATGAAGAACACAAGGCACGCGCTCAGACCCCACAGAAGCCATACCACACTCGGGCCACCCACCACCGGGACCGTGTCGCACATGAAGAACACAAGGCACGCGCGCAGACCCCACAGAAGCCATAACACACTAGTCACATATGAATAACACAAGCCACGCGCTCAGACCCCACAGAAGCTATACCACACTCGCGCCACTCACCACCGGGACCGTGTCGCATATGAAGAACACAAGGCACGCGCTCAGACCCCACAGAAGCTATACCACACTCGGGCCACTCACCACCGGGACCGTGTCGCATATGAAGAACACAAGGCATGCGCTCAGACCCCACAGAAGCTATACCACACTCGGGCTACTCACCACTGGGACCGTGTCACATATGAAGAACACAAGGCACGCGCTCAGACCCCACAGAAGCCTCAGGATTCGGTTGCGTTCAATTAATGCACCGAACCGCACCAATCCTTTTGGAAAACGCTGGAGGAAGAAAACAAAAGGACCGTAACAATTATTTAAGGATAAGTGTTTTCTTAAACTTTTGATGTGGCTAAAATCTTTAAAATGTTAACTATGAGAGGAAACGTAGAAGATCTTTATTTTAAAAAAAAATGAAAGTGCATTTCTTGTCTGTCATTTTTTCAAAGGAAGCTTTCAAACAACTATTTTGTGATCGACTATTCTTGAAACGCCTCCCATTGAATATCTCCTCATGTCAACCTATGCTTTAAACGGAATTATAATCAGGTTGGACTGCGTTAAAGCTTTCAAGTAGATAAATGCGACATGCGCAACAATTGTGTAAATAAAACAATGTAGGTTACGCTTCAATACTGATAACACCGAATACAAATGCTAACATTTCAGCAAATGCCTTCATTATTAAAAAAAATATATAACTTTTGAGGGGGTTGTATTTTGTTTTAAATGGAACAAATTGTGTGGCCCGCCCCAAATCGTTACGGTCTGGCATGCAGATGGGTTAGGGCCCACGGCTGCTGGAATCAATACAGAACATAGTCAGAGAACACAATTATCGCCACTTGTCTCAGTGTGCTTACTTTGGCCAGAGTCACAGCCATGGACACCATCGACATACACATCAGGATGACGCCGCCGGACACGTTGACCGCAATGAGGAGGTCAGTCCTGGGAGAGAAATACGCCGTCAGTCGGTAACGAAGAGAAGGTCACAACTACATGTGGACATGTTATGGCATATAGTTTCATTGTGTGTCATCTTTGATTTGTTCAGTGTAATTTCCAAAAAAAAAGGGTTTCTGTTTCTGCACGAAGTACTAATATTTCAGCTAAAATAATGGACGCCTACTACAGTGTGTAAGGCACAAACAAAACATCACGGTTAACTGAACAAATACGGTAACCAGGAACACACACAAAAAATAAATAAGAGGAAGGAGAATAACAGGGGTAAGACACACGTGTTACATGGTGAGGACCTACGGTGTACAGAGTGGGGGCATACAATGTACAGAGTGAGGACATCCAATGTACAGATTGAGGAACTTCAATGTACAGAGTTGGGACCTACAATGTACAGAGTGAGGACCTACAATGTACAGAGTGATGACATATAATGCACAGAGTGAGGACCTAAAATGTACAGAGTGGGGACCTACAATGTACAGAGTGGGGACCTACAATGTACAGAGTGAGGACCTACAGAGTACAGAGTGATGACATACAATGTACAGAGTGGGGAGCTATAATGTACAGAGTGATGACATACAATGCACAGAGTGATGACATACAACGTACAGAGTGAGGACCTATAATGTACAGACTGAGGACCTACAAAGTACAGAGTGAGGACCTACAGAGTACAGAGTGATGACATACAATGTACAGAGTGATGAGATACAATGTACAGAGTGGGGACATACAATGTACAGAGTGAGGACCTTCGGTGTACAGAGTGGGGACATACAATGTACAGAGTGATGAGATACAATGTACAGAGTGATGACATACAATGTACAGATTGAGGACCTTCGGTGTACAGAGTGGGGACATACAATGTACCAAGTGGGGACATAACGATTCATATGAGGAGGACAAACATTAAAATTTACCGATGAAGACAACACATGCCGTTAAGATGGGAAGCGCAAACAACTTATGAAAGACGCATAATTGATATAGGACAGACATCGCACTGATGTAGGACATACATTTAGCGTATTTGGACATACCAATTGCAAGGTATGACTCTGGGTTAGGACATGCACACTACAATATTGTGAAACACAAGTCACTGGGCACGGACACACACAAATCACAAGGCACGACACACACACAAGTCGCATTGGGTGGGGGACACACAATTTACCGAGGCAGGACACAGAGTTTCGCAATGAACTCCAAGATGAGAGCGACACACAGGGCAACAACCGGTAGGCCATTGTAACTATCTGACCTCTTTTGGTATCTGTTCTCGAGAGCTCTGTCCTTGAACTTGAGAGTGACGTGCTGAAACGTCTCCAGGAAGTCCCTGAAATATCAATGTACAACTATTACGAAACGATACCGTAGATCCAAAGAAGATGTTTACTAGTTTATGAAACGTTTCAAGTGTCGTCGAGACTATTGTTATATAGATCAATTAAGGCAGTGGTTCTCTAACTCCCTAATGCCGCGACCCTTTAATACAGTTCCTCGTGTTGTGGTGATCCCCCCCCCCAAACATAAAATTATGTTCGTTGGTATTGAAGAGAATGTGTTTTCCGATGGTCTTAGGCGACCCCTGTGAAAGAGTCGATCGATCCCCCCCCCCAAGGGGTTGCGACCCACAGGTTGAGAACCGCTGCTATCAGTAGATTCTCATGCATCTAAATTGGCCATATACATAGAACACATTATGTTGTTATGTGCAACTGTTCCTAGATGAACTTTATGTTAATGCCAATCCACAAGCTGATGGAGAAATAGTGCTCGACTCTAATCTACTTGTTAATGGAATAACAATGGTCAGGACTAATCTACCTGTTAATGGAATAACAATGGTCAGCACTAATCTACCTGTTAATGGAATAACAATGGTCAGCACTAATCTACCTGTTAATGGAATAACAATGGTCAGCACTAATCTACTTGTTAATGGAATAACAATGGTCAGCACTAATCTACCTGTTAATGGAATAACAATGGTCAGCACTAATCTACTTGTTAATGAAATAACAATGGTCAGCACTAATCTACCTGTTAATGAAATAAAAATGGTCAGAACTAATCTACCTGTTAATGGAATAACAATGGTCAGCACTAATCTACCTGTTTAAGGAGTAAAAATGGTCAGAACTAATCTACTTGTTCAAGCAGTAACAATGGTCAGCACTTATCTACCTTTTTTTTTAAAATAACAGTGGTCAGAACTAATCAACCAGTTCAAGGAGTAACAATGGTCAAAACTAGATCAGAACTAATCTACCTGTTTATGGAATAACAGTGGTCTGAAATAATCTACCTCTTCAAGGAGTAATATTGGTTAGAACTAATCTACCTGTTTATGAAATAACAGTGGTCAGCACTAATCTACCTGTTCAAGAAGAAGCAATGGTCAGAACTAGGTCACCACTAATCTACTTGTTTATGGCATACCGGTGATCAGAACTAATCTACCTGTTCCTGGACTAACAGTAGTCAGCACTGATCTACCTGTTCCTGGACTAATAGTGGTCAGCACTGATCTACCTGTTCCTGGACTAACCGTGGCCAGCACCGATCTACCTGGTCATGGACTAACCGTGGCCAGCACCGATCTACCTGGTCATGGACTAATAATGGCCAGCACCGATCTACCTGGTCATGGACTAATAATGGCCAGCACCGATCTACCTGGTCATGGACTAATAATGGCCAGCACCGATCTACCTGGTCATGGACTAACGGTGGACAACACCGATCTACCTGTCCTTTTCTTTGGCCAGGAGCTCTCGTTGCAACTTCCGGCTGAGCTCCTTCTTGTAGTCCTCCTCCCGTGTCGCGACGCCGGGCGTCATATCCCGTGACACGCTGTCGTCAGACACGCTGTCACTTGATCGCCTGCGTCCTGTGGCGGCTGTCTTGACCGGACTGGTGGATGTTGACATGTCCAGAGTGCCCTCGGGGTACTGTAGAAAGGTACAACAACAATTTTTGTGTCAACGGCTCCAACAAGATTTCTTCCTGAGCATGTGTCAGACATGGAGTAGGTCAATGGGACGAGTTTTTTTCAAAATGGTGAATCAGAGATTGGGTTTAGGAGAATGTGTGATTGGGTTTAGGAGAAAGAGTCAATGTGTTTAGGAGAAAGGGTCAATGTGTTTAGGAGAATGACTCGTTGGGATTAGGAGGATGGTTGATTGGAATTAAGTGAATGATTGATTGGGTTTAGGAGAATGATTGATGGGTTTAGGAGAATGATTGATTGGGTTTAGGAGAATGATTGATTGGGTTTAGGAGAATGATGGATTGGGTTTAGGAGAATGATGGATTGGGTTTAGGAGAATGATTGATTGGGTTTAGGAGAATGATTGATTGGGTTTAGGAGAATGATTGATTGGGTTTAGGGGAAAGAATGATTGTGTTAGCTATTGGGTTTTTTTTATATGATAAAACCAGGCAGGTAGTTATCCCACTTACAGGTTTTTTCACCGACTTGACCAGGTAGGTGACAATGTTGCTCAGCTTGAGCGTGTCGTCACGGTCACCACCGTGGCCGTCTTCCAGTTCAAACTCGTCATGGAGGCAGCTCTTGGTCTTCTCGGACAGATGGACGCGCCTGAAACAGATGACAGTAATTATAGGGATGTCAGGCGTATCGCCGAGCATCCACAGGTATCTCAGTGTGTCACAACTCTACTTGGTCAGTGTCCAGCCAGGCGTATCGCCGTGCATCCACAAGTATCTCTGTGTGTCACAACTCTACTTGGTCAGTGTCCAGCCAGGCGTATCGCCGTGCATCCACAAGTATCTCAGTGTGTCACAACTCTACTTGGTTAACACGGCATTTAGATGACGCCACTCGGCCCCGCCCTACTCACCCAGGAAGTCCACCGCTCTCCATCTTGTTGGCCAGCGTCACTTCCTTCCCGAGAATATCGAACTGCCACTGCCGCTGCCCCAGCACCCCACCGAGACACGCCCCCGTGTGCACGCCTACTCTCATGTTCACATCCTTCCCCGTAGATCGTCTCACCGTGCTGTGGTTTTAGGGGGGGGGGATTGAGTGGGGTGTGGGGTGGAATAAATGTTTTACCATCTTGTTGGCCAGCGTCACTTCCTTCCCGAGAATATCGAACTGCCCCTGCCGCTGCCCCAGCACCCCACCGAGACACGCCCCCGTGTGCACGCCTACTCTCATGTTCACATCCTTCCCCGTAGATCGTCTCACCGTGCTGTGGTTTTAGGGGGGGGGGGATTGAGTGGGGTGTGGGGTGGAATAAATGTTTTTTTAAAATATTTATTTCATCTTTAAACATTTGTATAATTGAGTCATTCATATATATATATATATATACAATGTAGAGACTTTTGTTTCCATTATTACAATATATGTATCAGTCTTTACCCCCGCCCTTCACTCTCTCAGTCTTTAACACCATCTTTCACTATATATATATATATATATATATATATAAAATGTAGAGACTTTTGTTTCTATTATTACAATATATGTATCAGTCTTTACCCCCCCCCTTCACTCTCTCAGTCTTTAACACCATCTTTCACTATATATATATATATATATATATATATATATATATATATAGACATAAGTCCCTCGGTCTATGTCTCGCTCTCATCATCCCTTTTTGCATGTCTTTCTCTGTCGTCTCCTGAACCATAGTCTCTTACAACTTGGGATGCGTTAGATAAAAAAAAATAACAATTTTATTACAATTATACTCTTTCTGTAGCGAGGCTGTGGTTAATAATTCAGTGCAAATATTACGAAGACATTAATTGCTGGCTTTGAATCGAGTCTATTAAATAAACTTGCTGAAAGATGGTTGCATTATAATACACCTCAAAATGAAATGCTACTGAAATAGTTTTATCGCAAAATGAAGACACAAAAGACAATTATAACTACTTGTGACACATCAATCAAGCAAACTATACTATCATTGTTTTCCAACAACGGCCAGTTATATTTTCATAAAGTTATTTATAGAATAGGCTTAGAGCTACTTTAAATTAATTCCAATTCCCCCAAATACCTGAAAACGATTCCCCCCTCCCCTTTACAGTACCTGATAGCCTCCACCATGCTGAGGCCCATGTGGATGGACAGTACGGCGTGGTCACTCCGTGGTTTCAGAGCCCCACATACACAGTAGTAGCAGTCGCCTAGGATCTTGATGCGGGTCTGATGGAATTTCTGGGTGAACAGATATTTATTATTATTTTTTTAATTTTTTTTTTTTTGGCGGTGGAAATTTCAACATATATTCGTACATCACACCTAGTCGCACTCGCAAAGCAAATCATCATTACCATGCGCTTACTGTTAAGCGTAGGTAGTACTACTACTATTGCTACGGCGTTATGTGCTACTGCTATTGCTACGGCGTTAGGTGCTACTGCTACGGCGTTAGGTACTACTGCTACGGCGTTAGGTACTACTGCTACTGCTACGGCGTTAGGTACTACTGCTACGGCGTTAGGTACTACTGCTACTGCTACGGCGTTAGGTACTACTGCTACTGCTACGGCGCTAGGTACTACTGCTACTGCTACTGCGTTTGGTTCTACTGCTATTGCTATTAGGTGCTACTGCTATGGCGTTTGGTACTACTGCTACGGCGTTAGGTACTACTGCTACTGCTACGGCGTTAGGTACTACTGCTACGGCGTTAGGTACTACTGCTACTGCTACGGCGTTAGGTACTACTGCTACTGCTACGGCGTTAGGTACTACTGCTATTGCTACGGCGTTAGGTGCTACTGCTATTGCTACGGCGTTAGGTGCTACTGCTATTGCTACGGCGTTAGGTACTACTGCTATTGCTACGACGCAACGTGTTGCTGATTATGTCATACACTTGCATCGTTACGCCCTTGTTCTCCGCACTGAGCCGTGCATCCCAAATCACAAAAGTCCTGCGCATCAGATGTCAAATAGCGGACTCCTTTATTATCCGAACCATCCCATATCCACAAATCCGTATTATTCAAAGCCACTAATAATCCATTTCAAAGTACTACAATCACATGATAAAACCCTTATTTACAACAGGCGCTAGTAATCATTTCGAAGTAACCCCCGTATCTCTCACTACCCCCATGTATCCATCACACACCCACGTCCCTCTCCCTGCACACTACAGATACACAACCTCCGGGCCTTCACACATGACCATCTTGAGCTTTGTTCACTCATAATCGCACTCCTTCTAGTGAACAAACTTACTCTAACCCCACACACACAACAACAGTGATTCAGGGCTTGTTTTGGAAGGCCGCAAAATATCGGGAACCAAGTGTTTGTTTTGGAAGGCCGCATAATATCGGGAACCAAGTGTTTGTTTTGGAAGGCCGCAAAATATCGGGAACCAAGTGTTTGTTTTGGAAGGCCGCAAAATATTGGGAACCAGGTGAAAGTTTTGGAAGGCCGCAAAATATCGGGAAACAAGTGTTTGTTTTGGAAGGCCGCAAAATATCGGGAACCAAGTGTTTGTTTTGGAAGACCGCAAAATATCGGGAACCAAGTGTTTGTTTTGGAAGGCCGCAAAATATTGGGAACCAGGTGAAAGTTTTGGAAGCCAGTAAAATATCGGGAACCAAGTGTTTGTTTTGGAAGGCCGCAAAATATCGGGAACCAAGTGTTTGTTTTGGAAGGCCGCAAAATATCGGGAACCAAGTGTTTGTTTTGGAAGCCAGCAAAATATCCGGAACCAGGTGAAGTTTTGAAGTTTGAACAACAAATTTGAGGGAATTTTTTTGTAATGCATTTTGAAAAAGGTTTTCTTGCGTCTTTAAAAGCTAATAAATTGGTTAAAAGAAGAACCGACTCAAGGAATCCATCGAACTCGACAGTGTGTAAAGCTGTGACTATAAAATAAGAGGAATTGCGTTGTTTTCTTTTTTTAAATTTTTTTTATACATACAAAATAAACGTGTACGTGTTTTAGCCGAGAGAAAAGATCAGTTTGTGTGTTATTTCGATGACATCAATCTGAGAGATTTAGTGTCGGTAAATATTGAATGAGCTGGGTAGGGGGGGGGGAAGCGAGCAGTTCATTGATGTTGTTATGACAACGAAACCTTGGGGCTTTTTTTATTTATTTAGTTGTTTTTTTTATTGTTTTTTTTTAAAGTGGAAAATGGGGGGGGGGG
>CAXITT010001018.1:125618-140618 GCA_964033795.1 Lymnaea stagnalis
CTACAACCCAACCACCTTCTTCTACAACAGACTACAACCCAACCACCTTCTTCTACAACAGACTACAACCCAACCACCTTCTTCTCCAACAGACTACAACCCAAACACCTTCTTCCGCAACAGACGACAACCCAACCACCTTCTTCTTCAACAGACGACAACCCAACCACCTTCTTCTCCAACAGACTACAACCCAACAACCTTCTTCCGCAACAGACGACAACCCAGCCACCTTCTTCTACAACAGACTACAACCCAACCACCTTTTTCTACTACAGACTACAGCCCAACCACCTTCTTCTCCAACAGACTACAACCCAACCACCTTCTTCTGCAACAGTTAACAACCCAACCACCTTCTTGTGCAACAGACTGCAACCCAACCACCTTCTTCTGCAACAGACTACAACCCAACCACCCTATTCTACAACAGACCACAGCACAGCCAAGCTTCTGCAGAGCCAGAACTATTAGCCCCCCAAACAGCAGTACCTTATACTTGACCAGCTCTATCCTAGCATTGGCACTCATGCAACAGTAACTTATCTATAACAGTACCATATCCTTCTTGGTCATTTCTATTCTAGCATGGGCACTATTGCAACAGTACCTTATCTACAATACCATATCCTTGTTGGTCAACTCTATCCTAGCACAGGCACTCATGCATCAGTATCATATCCTTTTAGGCCAAATCTGTCCTATTGCCTTGGCACACATTCAACGGTACCTTATCCTTGTAGGCCAACTCTATCCTGGCCTTGGCACTCATGGCCGACTTGGTCTCCAGCACAGACTTTCTGTTGAGTCGGTCAAGGAACAAACTTCCGGCAAGTCCCATAACTGTGGAAGCCGAGCACAGCAGAATGTTGGCGGCTATCTGGGGCGATAACAAGAAATTATTATAAAAATAATCTGCCGCTAAATATAGATTTTTTTTTTAAAATATGTTCACTACTATCAGGTTTGCTTTTGAAACATAATCAAATTATGGTTTAAATCCAAAAAAAAAAAAAAAATTATAAAAAAATTAGGAACTAAAGGATACCCAAAAAATAATCATTAAATAATTGAACATTGTTCACTGAGATACAATAAATTTGGACAAAAGCTTTTAAAAACACATTTTGCCTGGCAACTCCGTCATCATGTATTGTCTCGTATCACAGACATTATATATAGAGGATAGACTTCTGGTATATATATATATATATCTACATCAAGGTACATATCAAACGGATGGCTGCCAAGATGGCGTCTAAAATCCGTAACATGTATTTAGAGATCATTCCTTTTTTTTTCCCATGTTTTAAAT
The DNA here is from genome assembly GCA_964033795.1 of Lymnaea stagnalis. Lineage (NCBI taxonomy): Eukaryota > Metazoa > Mollusca > Gastropoda > Lymnaeidae > Lymnaea > Lymnaea stagnalis. Next base: position 126,934 of record CAXITT010001018.1, read on the forward strand.
TGTTATTTCGCACTTGAATCTTTCGTTTCCTTTCTTTCTGTCTTTACACTGGTTGCCGGCCGATGGCGTCTTCTTGCAGACGAGTGTTCCGTATAGTTCGTTAAAGCTTACGTCAGCTGCTCTTAACATTTTCCGTTTTTTTGTTTTTTGTTGTTGCTGTTTTTGTTTACACCAGCTGGAGTTGTTTACAATAAAGCAGGGACCGAACCACAATTTATTAATTGGCTTCTGGTGGAAGAGGTGGGAGGGGGGGGGTCAAAGAAATGCCCTGTTCCCTGGACCATGACTTTGAGTTGTACAGAATATCCTGTTATCGCTATATTCATAATTATTGCAACTCTAAGGGGAAGATTTTGTCTTTTGTACTGTGGAACCTAGCAGAGCCGTTCTTTGGGATTGAGTGACCCGCAAGGTAGGTAGGGGGCCCCGGAATGGGGGGGGGTCCAGGAGCCTCCTCCCCCGGAGCTGAGGAGAAAACACCACCCACCACTGTGGCACCACCATTCTGCCTTCGTTACTGTTTTCTCTTTGCTCGCGTGCAGTGGCGTCGCTACACCAGGTCCCGCCGGGTCCCAGGACCTGGTAAAAAAACTTGGGACCTGGCAAATGACCTGGTAAATTTTTATTAGTTACTAATATCGTCTATATGCTCGTTAAGCGTAAACTACATGACATGTAAGAGAACTTCCATTTTAAATGCCTTTATATGTTTACATTTTTATTTTTTAATACATTTATTTGGGACCCGCCACATTTTTTCAAGACCTGCAAGGGACCCGCCATGTTAAACTTGATGGCGTCGCCACTGCTCGCGTGTAACCACTAACCATTTTGATAATTCCGCCACTAGAGAAGATGTGGACTTCTGAGATGTAAGGTCTTGCAAGTTTTAGGCTAAAAGAAAAGCGTATGACTGGGTCCCTGGGCAGTGGGGCTCTAGGAGGTCGTCTCAGTTTGCCTATGCCTAAGAACGGCTCTGATCCTAGGTATTCTTGAATTCAACGGTTAATTTTGAAAGGCGTTAGGTGGGCTGGGGAAGGGGGTGGGGGCGGGTGGTTTACGTGCAAGAGCTGAATGCAGCATTCATCTGGTTGAAACTCTGTTTTTTTCTTTTTTTAAGTGCTTGAGGTGACTTACATAGAAATGTCACCTTGTACTGGAAATGACAGTTAACATAAAGTCAAACCTCACCTGGTACTGGAAACGACAGTTAACATAAAGTCAAACCTCACCTGGTACTGGAAATGACAGTTGACATAAAGTCAAACCTCACCTCATACTGGAAATGACAGTTGACATAAAGTCAAACCTCACCTGGTACTGGAAATGACAGTTGACATGAAGTCAAACCTCACCTGGTTGGCGAATAGGGTTACAGCCACAGGCTTCTTAGCCGTAAAGACCCCCTCGAGGACGCAGTGCGTCAGGATGAGCAGCACCACGAGGGGCACGCTGACGAGCACGCTGACGGGTATCGTCATCAGGGTCACGAAGATGTGGAGCACCAGCCAGCCGATCCGGTCCGAGGGCATGTGGAGGGGGTAGGTCGTGCTGACGTCGTAAAAGATTTGAAACGTGATCAGGAGCCACATGACCACGGCCAGAGACTCTGGGAGGAATATTGGAGAAAATCGATCATCTATGCGACTGTAGCAAATGATTTCTTTGGCACGAGGATGGTTTTATCAAACTTAGTGCATGTAAAACCTAACAGACTGGAGATATTATATTCAAACTTAAACGCGTCACAAATGCAAAGCACATAGAAACGGCTACACGATTCATCTCCACACCAAAACAAGTAGCCATTGAACAAATCATTGCCATTCCTCCCCTTTTGAAAAACAGGTAAGACTGATTTTGTGGGGTTGGTTTAGGGTGGGGCTGAAAATTTGACATAGTGTGTTGTCTTCGGCAACGAGTCTATGTACCCAGTTTTAGCCCGATAGGATGAAGGGAAATGGGTCAGTAAGTCTTCCACACACAAAAGCGAAGTTAGTAAAAAGGATTTTAAAAAAAACAAAAAAACATAAGTTTATTTTCCGTGAGGAATGTTGAATAACAGACTTAGTGTGAGTTTCTGTGACGAAATTTGAATAGCAGACATAAGTTGATTTTCTGTGAGGAATGTTGGATAGGAATAAAAAAATTGATGATCAACGATAAAATTCTATTAAAAAATAGATTAATTGTTATATTTGATGACATTTGAACACAGAACAATCAGCACAACTAAATAGATGTATATGGAAACATACATTACGCTCACCAGTGATTTTTTCTCTACATTTGCCGAAATAGATTATCAAGAGCAAGCAAGAGACCAGCACCGCCGTTAATCCCATGACGATTACTCGATCTAGTATCGAGGCACGATACCCGGGCTCAAGGTCCAGCACCAGGCACAGGACAGCGTGCACGATGGCCAGGGCGGCCAAAACCGGCAGCACCCCCAGTCTCTGCCGCCGGAAGTACGCCCTGTACACCTTCTCGTCATCGCGGTCGAAGTTGATGAACAGCGTCTGGTGGTGGAGTGCCGCCGACCACGGCACGGCGAACAGCAGGTTCCCCTGGCTGTCTTTGCTCCCTTTGGCGCGGTCGCCCGGCGGGACGTAGTTGCTCAGCGACAGCTCGGAGACCACGTCTGTGGAGCTCACCGCCTCGGTCAGCCCGAAGGTGTTGCGCCTCGAGTGCGGGGCGTCTGACGCGTTGAAGATGGTGGAGCACTGCTGGGACTCCCTCATGATGTTTCAGGCGTGGGCGTGGCTCTCGGTGCGGTTATTTGGGACGTCGGTGGTGTCGATTTTTTTGGATTACTATTTTTTCTGGCTAAGTAAGTGAATTCACAGGGGCAAACAAAAACAAAGACAAATCTAAGCCATTTTAGATGGTGGTGAGGTGTAGTGATTGCATCAGAGGCAAGATTATAACTGATAAACTTTTATTTTTTAATCCCCACTGATTTGTGTACCTACGACTTCAGTACTCATCATAAACTCAACTTATTCTATCCATGGCAACACTGGCGTTGTTCATCTAAAAACATAGCCCCCCCCCCCAACCCGCTTTTTTTCTACTAAAATTATTGCGTTCGACCATCATGAAAATACCCGACTGACTCTAAAATTGATTTGTGTACCTACGACTTCAGTACTCATCATAAACTCAACTTATTCTATCCATGGCAACACTGGCGTTGTTCATCTAAAAACATAGCCCCCCCCCCCCAACCCGCTTTTTTTCTACTAAAATTATTGCGTTCGACCATCATGAAAATACCCGACTGACTCTAAAATTGTGGGTCTGAGATTAAGAAACGCTAGCATCTGCTCAAGACGATGCTACCCTTTGAACTTCTGCAACGAATCCTGTAGACACTAGCATCGTGATTAGAGTCATGTTCCCGCAGACTTGCATAACATCATCCGACTAAGACAATCAACCATGTTTACACAGCACAGGGCTGGGCATGACGTAACTCCTTTTTTTTTCCTCCCCCATTCAAATAAATAAATAGTGAAACATGATATGCAAAGGTTACTAACATTACGGTTTTGGCAATTTTAAAAAAAAATTTGTTACTTCTTGTTTTTGTTGTGTCTGCTGAAGAAGGCGTTTAGCCGAAACGTCCTTTTTAATTGTTCAGTTTTTTTTTTGGTTTTTTTTTAAAGTCTAAACATTTATTGTTCAACTATTTATTTACTTCACACGGCATGAACGCAGTCCCACATCTAGTCTCCTTTTACGTTGAACGTGTGATAAAATGTAAATCAGTACCATAATTTTCGGCTCAAACTGTAGCCCATCCCTTGCGTAATCCGATTATCATCTCAACAGGTGGGAGTTCACAATTTTTGAAAATCTGGATCCTTTCTGGATCCTCTCTCCCGCCTTCAGCGTCCCTCTAGCCGAGAAACCCGCTGAATAATAAACGTTAATTCAATGGATCACTGCAGTCCCAGATAGGGAAAACAAATCCGATATTTTCAATGACTGCGCCATCTTTGTTGTGCGACATAAAATATTGGATTTCAGGAAGTGTCTCACACTGAATCACGTGACCTGCAAAAAAAAAAAAAAAAAAAATAAATTAAAAAAAATTAAATAAAAAAAAAAAAAAAAAAAAAAAAAAAAAAAAAAAAAAAAAAAAAAAAAAAGAAAAAAAAAAAAAGCTCATTCGCATAATTTTTTCTCTCTCTACCTACGACCACCACCTCATCTCATCATGTCCGGACGTGGCAAAGGAGGCAAAGTTAAAGGCAAGGCAAAGTCTCGCTCATCCAGGGCAGGGCTCCAATTCCCAGTCGGCCGTATCCACCGTCNTTTGTTGTGCGAAATAAAATATTGGATTTCAGGAAGTGTCCCAAACTGAATCACGTGACCTGCAAAAAAAAAAAAAAAAAAGTTAATTAAAAAGTTTTCAGTAAAACAGTAAAACAGAAGTCAATTTTGAATACAAGAAAAATGTGACGTCTGCTAGCCTAAACAAAATTGTAAGTGCTTTATTGTTGTATGGGTGTGAAAAGATGAAAGAGCCGTCTAAGATTATTTACAATGTTAAAAAGGGTCTATTTATGTCTTTAAAAACAATAAAAAATTGATAGCAGAAAATAACATGGGAAAATTATCGAAACAAACATTGGTATATTTGATTGAACGGTCTAAAAGGTTGTGATGTTACTTACTACAGTAAAAGATTATGTCAGTGATTACATAAAAGGATTATGTCACTCATTACATAATGGGATTATGTCACTCATTACAGAAAAAGATTATGTCAGTCAGACACAGGAAAAGATTAGACTATGTCACTAATTACAAGAAAAGATTATGCCACTCTGACACGGAAAAGATTATGTCACTTATTAAAGGAAAATATTATGACGATCTTTACAGAAAAGATTATGTCACTGATACAGGAATATATTATCTCACGCATCACATAACAGATTATGTAACTCATTACAGGAAAATATTTTGTCGCTAATTGCAGAAAAAGATTATGTCACTCGGGCACAAGAAAATAGTATGTCATTATTGACACGAGAAGATTATTTCATTATTTACAATAAGAGATCATTTCATTTTTTACATGAAAATATTATGTCATTATTTTCGGGAAAAGATTAGGTCACTCATTACAGAAGAGATTATATCACTCATTACAGAAGAGATTATATCACTCATTACAGAAGAGATTATATCACTAATTAAAGAAAGATTATGTTACTCATTACAGCAAAAAATTATTTCACTCAAACACTGGAAAAAATTAGTTCACTCAGGCAGAGGAAAAGGTTGTGTCACTCAGGCAGAGGAAAAGGTTGTGTCACTCAGGCAGAGGAAAAGGTTGTGTCACTCAGGCAGAGGAAAAGGTTGTGTCACTCAGGCAGAGGAAAAGGTTGTGTCACTCAGGCAGAGGAAAAGATTGTGTCACTAATTGCACGAAAAGATTTTGTCACTCGGGCACAGTAAAGGGTATCTCCGTTAAACGCCAATATATTTTGAAAACCTCAGCACTCGACATTCCCCCCCCCCTTTTTTTTTCCGGCATCGCTTGAACTGATTTGAAGTCTCTCTCCTTAATCTTGTATTATTGATTTCTGCTCAAAGTCATGCTCTATGCGCTCAAACACTGTTTTCAATACTGTTTCTTAAATTGAGTCTTAGGCTTAAAAGTTTTGAGATAAAGAAAATGGCTGAGGTGTGCCACTGGACACACAAAATATGTTTGTTAAGACATAAATGAAGTCAATCCAGGCTTTCTGCTTACAAATTTATTACCAACAGAAAGGAAACCTTGTACCAGAGGCTAATCTGCAGTTGCTGAAATCTGAAAACAATAATTGAAAGTCTTTGATTTTTTAAAAATTGTATCCGTGTGTTCCCATGACCAAAGTAAGAGCCACACTTTTATTTGTTCACTTGTTGAAGGAGCTTTGTCAGAGAATGACTCGGATATGTCATTCAGAGTTGGCGATGCAAAGTTTATTTCACTCAAGGTGTAATCCTACAGAGGTTTATACTCTTAAACCAGTGATCGAACTTGGGGGCAGGTGTACCCTCTACACAGTTCAGTGGTCCTCCACACAGTGGTCCTCCACCCAGTGGTCGAAATTGGGAGCAGGTATACCCTCTACCCAGTGGTTGAACTCGTGAGCAGGTGTACATCCCACGCAGAGGTCGAACTTGGGAGCAGGTATACCCTCTAACTAGAAGTCGAAGGTGATAAGTTTGTATTCCAATCTGTTCCAACTCTAAAGATATTATATTTACATCCTGGCTGTGTTTTTCTTCCACCAAAGAAACGGTCAGTTTGATATCCTATCTGAAATATCCCATCACCCATCTATCTGAAATATCCCATCACCCATGAAATGAAGGCGTTATATCCTACCTGAAATATCCCAACACCCATGAAGTGATCGAGTTAATCCTACCTGAAACATCCCAATACTAACGAAATGATCACTCTACGTCCTATCTGAATTGCTCCCACACCAATGGACTGACCAGGCTGGTTTCCACCTGCGCAGTTCGTACTCAGCTACTTTTATTTCTCCAAGAGGAGCAACCGTAACGCGGAACAGAAAGTATCGACGTGACTCCGCCGCCACTCAAATCGAGACCAGCACTTGCCCCGTGACGTCTGCACCAAGAGGCCGCGTGGCGGGCAGTCCGCGCAGTGTTTACGAGATTACCGGCTTCTGATAGCGATGGTTAGGTCCACGGGAAAATTTTCAGTGGGCAATTTCAGAGCAAATTGTTTGCCATCGATTGAATATGCGCGTCTCCGAAAGTAATGAGTTTCTTTGGCTGGTCTTAAAAGACTTTGTCGCCAGACAACTTCTAGGTAAAATGGGATTTATTTATATTTTTCCGTGAAAGTCTGATGAAGTTTTAACGCTAAAAAACATATTTAAAAAAAAAATTGTAACAGATCCGAACTGGAAACTAACAATGAGTGGAAGTTAAGGTGTTGGACAGAAGTGAAATTAACCAGGTACCATGGCAGGATGAAACATTTAACATAATAAATTGATAAGAGAATCAGGAATTCATGCGTTTTTTTCTTCTTTCTCTTCTCTACCTTTTCAACTCCCAGTGGCGCGTAGGCCGTTAACAATAGTGTGTCTCCACGACATCAGGTCTCTTGTAATCTTCGCTAGCGCTTTTCCCGCTCTTTACGATCTTCAGAAATGTATGGGGAGGCGACTGTTCTAGTAATCCACAAAGAGCCACGGGTATGGTGTGGGATTGTTTATAGGACTATTGTTTAAAAAAGGCCGGCAGCTAGGGTGTAGGACTGTCTGTAGGACTATTGTTTAAAGGCCGGCCGCTAGGGTGTAGGACTGTCTGTAGGACTATTGTTTAAAGGCCGGCAGCTAGGGTGTAGGACTGTCTGTAGGACTATTGTTTAAAGGCCGGCAGCTAGGTTGTAGGACTGTCTGTAGGACTATTGTTTAAAGGCCGACAGCTAGGGTGTAGGACTGTCTGTAGGACTATTGTTTCAAGGCCGGCATTTATTATAGAAAAGGAGAAATTACCTTTTTTTTTTTTTTTGTTTTTGCCACATTGGACCCAACGGGTGTGTTCTCAAAATATCCGGACCCACAACTGCCCCCGCTTAAGCCCTAGTATATTTTAATATTCTATGGCTTTTTTTTATGAATTAGGGGGCGGCAAAGTTAAATACCGCCCGGGGGGGGTTGTTATAAACTCCACCTACTTTTAAGTAAAATTGAACAGACATTGAGATATCAGCATTACCGCTGTATCGGAGCCTCTTAGCTTAATTACTAGTCACAAGTGTCTTTGTGTTTAGACGTATACAACACTGAAATGTTTGGAAATTAATACTTTGAAAGTGCACTTGCAAGAGTTATTAAAGCGAAAAAGAAAAGCTGGTCTTTGTTATATTCATAAAATATTCAGTCTTAGCAGAAAGCAGACATCTTATGAAACATAGACAAACTTACCGCAAACATATGACCAACACACGACTGACATACGGCCATCGTACACCAACAATACGACCAGCATACACCGTCATACACCAACATGCATCAGAAATTTCGTTACAGTTAAAGTGGAAAGTCATGGGGTGACTCAGACCGATCCATGAGACCGATCCATGATTTTGCCCCTGGACAGACACAAGGCCGGATCGAGTGCCCAACTGAAGCCGATAGCAGGAAGGCGCTCGCGATGACAACAGCTGCTCCATGTAATGAGAACTCACTTTTTCATGTCAGATGACCTGGAACGGGTGACATGTGTTCACCAACGACACTTGCGTCTGACCAAGCCCCAGCCCACCCACCTTTCCCCATATGTGTATTACGAGACCAACCACCCACTTTTCTCCACCTGTTTATTACATGACCCACCACCGACCTATCCCACCCATGTGTTACAAGAATACGAACACCCGCATATCCCAAATGTGTATTACGTACCCAACCACCCACCTATCCCTCCTGTGTATTACGTACCCAACCAACAACCCATCCCACACTAACCATCAACCTGTCCCACCTTTTTTTTTTATTACGAGACCAACCAACCAGCTACTCCACCTGTGTATTACGTACCTAACCCTCCAGCTACTCCACCTGTGTATTACGTACCTAACCCTCCAACTATCTCACCTGTGTACTATTTGCCCAACCACCCACTTATCCCACCCATGTAATATTTGCCCAACCACCCACTTATCCCAGACGTGTATTACGAGACCAACTACCCACTTATCCTACTTGCGTATTACATACCCAATCACCCACATATCCTACCTGTGTATTAATTTCCCAAACACCCACCTATCCTATATATACCTGTAAATTACCCTCCACATATCCCACGAGACTCAGGGGCGTGCCAATGGAGGAGATTTAACTCATACGTATATATAACTCTTAAAACTCACAAAAATGACTGTGATTTGTTGGACTTGTCCATATACCTCTGCGGAGTAACTCATTCCTTCACCCCGGCTCATATTTTAAATGGAGTTGTCGTTACTTATTTCAGAAGTGAAGAAGACCTTCCTGAATATCCGATTTCCATACAAGCTAGCAATCCCAAACTGTGAATAGCATACTTTATTCACTAACACTTTGGCGAACAAGCCCTGAACCGTTCATGGCTAGTTAAGGAAAAATCGAAATGTTTGAACCAGTGATTGTTGAGAAATGGCAACAGTGTGTGCTGGGGGTCAGTTTAGACTTCTAACGTTCGTAAGTGCTCCCACCCAGTGATTATTTCAGAATTGTCCCGGGGGGGGGGGGGGCACTCCAGCCTTTNGGGGGGGCAGTGCCCTCCCAGAGATATAGCTGAAAGAAACCCTGCTCCCACCTCCCCCACACCCTTCCCCCCTGCACGTTTGCGATACGTGGGATGTTTGATGTCTTGATTCGCATCGGCAGCCCCCTCCCCCCCCCCCATCCCCAGAGTCCACCAAAACATTTCAACTTTTCACGTTTGATGGATCATCGTCATCACTTTCATCTAGTTCGAGGTGTTAATCGTTACACTTCCGAGTCAAAGCGCGGGGAGGAACGTGTCGGCCATCATTAAACAGATCCACGATGGGTTTGTTTGAAGGCGTGTACCTCGGCGCCGTCACGTGACGTTCAGGGGTAACATGTCAATGGGGGGGGGGGTTGGTTTTGTTTTCTTCTGTATTTTTTTTTTTTTCAATCAAAGGTGAAGGTTTTTTGTTTTTTTTAAATGCTCTCGGAAATCCAATAACATTTCTTTTGGGGGCTGTTGGTCTTTTCTTGGAAGTTTCTGGATCTAGATTAATTGTGCAGACAGTCATTGCTTTATTAAATCTAGAATAAGTGTAGAGCTAGTCATTGCTTTAGTTAATCTATAATAATTGTGTAAATGGCCGTTGCTTTAATAAATGTATAATAATTGTATGGCTAGTCATTGCTTTAGTAAATTTATAATAATTGTGTAAATAGTCATTTCTTTAATAACTCTATAATAATTGTATATTTTAGTTAGTCATTGCTTTAATAAATCTAAAAACGGAATACCAGGATGTTTGAATAATATCTTAATGAAAGTGGCCAGAATTTACGCCCGGATGTTCTATTAATAGATTTCTGGTATTAAACGACAAACTCTATTGCAAATGTTGTCTTTCAAAATTTCCGCCGATGATCATGTAAGTAATTAAAAAATAATTAAAGGATAGACTATGTTGCATTCAGTCTCATACCTGCTTAAAGTCCGTTATCTAATCTTTTCCTTCATAACAATCGCTGGAATAACGTTACTGGTATATTGCTGAAAAACTAGCATCCTGAAAAAGAAAAAAAAACCCATTGAAATCTGACTGTAACCTGGCTGTAATCTGGGCGCAATATGGCTGTAATCTGGCTTACCTGGCTGTAATCTGCCTGTAATCTGCCTGTTATCTGGCTGTATCATGGCTGTAACCTGGCTGTCACATGGCTATAACCTGGCTGTAACCTGGCTGTAACCTGGCTGTAACCTGGTTGTAACCTGGCTGTAACCTGGCTGTAACCTTGCTGTAACCTGACTAAGCTGGTTGAAACCTGGCTGCAAACTGACTCTAACCTGGTTGTAACCTCGCTGTAACCTGGCTAACCTGGTTGTAACCTGGCTGCAACCTGGCTATAACCTAGCTAACCTGGCTGTAATCTGGCTGTAACCTGACTAACCTTTTTGTAACCTGGCCGCAACCTGGCTGTAACCTGGCTGTAACCTGGCTATAACCTAGCTAACCTGGCTGTAACCTGGCTTTAAGCTGACTGTAACCTGGCTGCAACCTGGATGTAATCTGACTAACCTGGTTGCAACCTGGCTTTCAACCTGACTAACCTGGTTGTAATCTGACTGCAACCCGACTATAACCTGGCTGTAAACTGGCTGCAACATGGCTGTAACTTGACTAACCTGGCTGCAACCTGGCTGCAACCTGGCTGCAACCTGGTTGTAACCTGGATGTAACCTGGCTGTCACCTGGCTGTAACCTGGATGTAACCTGGCTGTAAACTGGCTGCAACCTGGCTGCAACCTAGTTGTAACCTGGATGTAACCTGGCTGTCACCTGGCTGTAACCTGGATGTAACCTGGCTGCAACCTGGCTGTAAACTGGATGTAACCTGGCTGCAACCTGGCTGCAACCTGGCTGTGACCTGGATGTAACCTGGATGTAACCCGTCTAGCCTGGTTGTAACCTGGATGTAACCTGGCTGTAACCTGGATGTAACCCGACTAGCCTGGCTGTAACCTGGATGTAACCCGACTAGCCTGGCTGTAACCTGGATGTAACCCGACTAGCCTGGCTGTAACCTGGATGTAACCCGACGAGCCTGGCTGTAACCTGGATGTAACCCGACTAGCCTGGCTGTAACCTGGCTGTAACCTGGATGTAACCCGACTAGCCTGGCTGTAACCTGGCTGTAAACTGGCTGTAATCTGTGTTTGAGGAATATTTGTTTGACCAACCTGACATTAAAATGTACAAAGCCGCGCTGTGGTCTGAAGGGCTGAAAGCACGTTGAGGGTCCCACGACATTAATTACTGAATGCGCCTTGATATTTGATGTAACGGTGTTGCTGATGACATTTTTCAAAATACAAATACACAGCGGCTGATCAAACATAACGGGGACATGAAACACTGATTAAATGAGAGACTACGGTAGGGAAAGGAGACACGAATAGGTTGAGGGACTACAGTAGAAAAAAGGAGACACGAATAGGTTGAGAGAAAACGGTAGGGAAAGAAACACAAATTAGATTTGAAATAACGGTAGAGACAGGAAACACAAATAAGATGGGAAAAGATGTATTTTAGCAGATCTAAGTTACTTAGAAAAATGTTTGTTGCATAGAAAGACACTTACCATATTTAGAATGTGTCTACTTTTGAATGGGCTCCACTGACATTGCCTTTGAGGATTATAGGACAGGGCTAGCACCTATATGAATACAGCGGTTGGTGAAGAAAGATGGGGTGGTGCGGTTGTTATTGCCCCTGTGTCATATTTTCGGGGGTCGGGGGCAGGCATCATTGTCAGTCCATATTATATGGCTTATGCGTGGCGTGTATTCTGGAGCATATGTTTTGTACTTTTCCTGGGTAAGGCCTGGGGGGGGGCAATTTTATGTATAAACTATAACAACTCCACTGGGCTGAACATAAAGAACAAGCCTTTAATCACGCTTACGTTGAACATATGGACCATAAATAGAACACGCCTGTCTTCATTTATACCCATTTGTCTGAACATAACAGTAGAACTAGCTTTCTATTCACATATTGGCTGAACTCCACAAGAAAAACTAGCTTTTTATTCACATATTGGCTGAACTCCACAAGAAAAACTAGCTTTTTATTCACATATTGGCTGAACTCCACAAGAAAAACTAGCTTTTTATTCACATATTGGCTGAACTCCACAAGAAAAACTAGCATTTTATTGACATATTGGCTGAACACCGCAAGTGGAACTAGTTTTTTTATTCACATATTGGCTGAACTCCACAAGAAAAACTAGCTTTTTATTCACATATTTGCTAAACATCACAAGTAGAACTAACTTTTTATTCACATATTATTATTGGTTGAACACCGCTAGTAGAACTAGCTTTTTTATTCACATATTGGGTGACCACCGCTAGTAGAGCTAGATTTTTATTCACATATTAGCTGAACACCAAAAGTAAAACTAACTTTTCATTCACATATTGGCTGAACACCACAACTATCTAACTAGGATTTTATTCACATATTGGCGGAACACCACAACTATCTAACTAGGATTTTATTCACATATTGGCTGAACACCGAAAGTAGGACTAACGTTTTATTCACATATGGCTGAACATATCATGAAGCACATAGTATGGGACAAGCGCGCTGCCCAGAAAACCGACCACTTGTTTCCAATCCACCAGAAGGGTGACGTAGCCAGACCAATGTTCCCATTGATATTTTTTTTTAATTTTAAAAATCTTCCTTCAGTAGTTTGGCGTGAGTTGTCATGGCAGCGGCCAACTCTTTTTTTAAATTTATTTGCTTGTTATTTTGATAGGTTGTTTTTTTTGGTATTGATTCTGGGAGAATTTTTTATCTTTATCATATTTGTTCATTTCATTATTTATGTATGTTGCTTATCGCTGCAGTCAGAATGGTATCGCTGCAGCCAGGATGGTATCGCTGCAGCCAGGATGGTATCGCTGCAGCCAGAATGGTATCGGTAGTGTTAGAACGGCGGATTCGACTCAGTGGTTGTTAAATTTATGTTAACATATAAGTAGATTCTGTAAACATATAAGTAGATTCGGTACATTGATAGATCAGCTCAGTTAGAGTTCACGTAGCAAATAATCAGTACGTTCTTTACACTCACATATCGGCAATGCCTTTCACATTGCAAAACCGGGTGCTCTATTTTTTTATTTTTTTTTACTTTAAAGCCATTTCCCCATGGACTATGAGTTAAGTTCTGTACTATGCTTTCAAATAAACTCAAATTTATTGCTGTTTTTATTAAATTTGATAGTTAATTAAAATACAGTCTCTGAATTTGGAAAATAGATTCAGTTTAACGTTGATTAGTTCTCTTGTGTGAACTCCACCCCCCCCCAAGTTAATTAAAAAACAGTCTCTTAATTTGGAAAATAGATTCAGTTTAACG
>CAXITT010001018.1:145618-160292 GCA_964033795.1 Lymnaea stagnalis
GAAAAAAAAAACATTTAGATCTGCTTGGAAAATTTCATATGCATCCTTGCAGATGGTATTTTTTTTTAAAATCGGGGAAAAGGTTAAGAGGCAAGCCTCTCATCAGTCCAACGTCAGTGTCATTGGTGGAGGAGCGGGCCTCTCATCAGTCCAACGTCAGTGTCATTGGTGGAGGGGCGGGCCTCTCATCAGTCCAACGTCAGCATCATTGGTGGAGGAGCGGGATGGGACTCGTTAACCTCGGAGGGAAACTCATCTAAGAGAAAGCAAACTCTGAAATCAAACCCGGAAGATGGCGGCCCGTGGACGGCATGACACTGACACGATGAAAATTCCGACAACTCCTGCGACATGAAGAGAATAAAAGATCACAGTGACACACACATACACAACACACACTGCTTGTCATCTACTGCATCCTGGCCTATTTCCAGTCGTCTTCACTGAGCCTTGCCATTGGATCAAATAGACAAGGACGAGAGAGTGATGCAGGCGAATTGAACAACTCACCTTCACTTTTAAACAAAATACAGCCAAGTCATGGCTACTAAGCAAATCGAAAATCGCCTTGGTCATCTTCGCCGGCGAAGGGGACGAACAATAATAACAGTAGGGCAGCTCAAGCCACGCCCACTTCTTTTAAAAATAACAATTGAACTTGGAATACCAGAATAATAATCTACCAAAACTAACCAAACCCTATTGTTTTATTCCGGTACAAAATTTTCGAGTCACGGCACTTCTGTCCTTACTTGTCAGATCGGTTTTCTTTCCACGCGCTATAATTGCCCTGTAAGTAAGGCATAAGTATTATATTATTATTTACAAGATATATTTTCTTTTTTTTTTTATATTTGAGAAATTACTTACCGTCACAGGAACAAAATCAAAACTGATCTCTAAATCCATGCCACGCTCTTTTTCGACGCCATTCCGCTGACCTATACATTCAGCAAACAATCCTCGAAGCCAACAGCTCGCTCAGATCAACAAACCGGCAGCACGCGATGTTGACGTCTGTTATTCCTAGAACCCCCATGTCGGCATAGACCATTCCCGGCCGGAATAACACAGCCATTATTATAAATCAACAAGGCCGGTGGCGCAATCACGTCTTAATGTTTTCATGTTGAGCCTGCCACTGCCAGCTTCTTAGAGACTTTTGTGCTTGATAAAGCTGACAGACACGGGCGGTTCTGTATGATAAGCGAGTCGTCCTGTCTTGATTCCAGTTGGTGCACACACACGCGATCTTGGGGTGTAATCAGTGTTTCTCAAACCGAGGGGGGACGGGGGACTCGGACTGTTCAAATGATGTGGACAAACTATCTCCACTTGGACCAAATAGCCATGGCACAGGACGTAATGCTTTTCTCTCGCCGGCCAGTTGCTATCTTTGCTGTCCCGGGTGTGTTGTTCGTCCTTTGCAAGCGAAAATCACCCAGGCAATTTTCGACTTGATTAATAGCCTTGACTTGAGCTGTACATTGTTTAAATTGAGAGCGAGTGGCTCAATTCGCCAGCCTCACTCTCTCGTCCTTGCCTCTTTGGTCCAATGCTAAGACTAAGTCGAGAAGACTGAGAAACAGACCAGGTCGCGGAAGATGACCAGCGGTGTGTCTTGTGTCTTTCACGATGCTCTTTATACGCTCTACGTCACAGTAGTTGTCGGAATTCTCATCGAAGTTAATGTCGTAACGCCTTGAGCTGGTACATCGGAGAATAGGGACGTAGGAAGACGGAGGGGGTCCTCCACGGACGATAATTATTTTGGGTTGGCCTGTTCGGTCCTTTTATCAGACCTTAGAGACCTTTACATTTTTTGGGCACTCCGTTTGTATTGTGGCTTTCGTGATCTTTGTTTCAGACAAATTAAAGACCCCTCTGACGTCACAAGCTCTAGTTACTCTACTGGTTCAGAGACATTCATTTCTTGTTTGAACTGGTTTTTATAGAGATTTGTTTCATATATGTCTGCTTGTCTTGCGATTTTTTGTTAACAAATGCTTAAATACTTAATAACCTTGCTTTCATTTATGTTCTGACATCAACAAATACCAGATCAGATTTGAACCTTGCTTTCATTTATGTTCTGACATCAACAAATACCAGATCAGATTTGAACCTTGCTTTCATTTATGTTCTGACATCAACAAATACCAGATCAGATTTGAACCTTGCTTTCATTTATATTCTGACATCAACAAATACCAGATCAGATTTGAACCTTGCTTTCATTTATGTTCTGACATCAACAAATACCAGATCAGATTTGAACCTTGCTTTCATTTATGTTCTGACATCAACAAATACCAGATCAGATTTGAACCTTGCTTTCATTTATGTTCTAACATCAACAAATACCAGATCAGATTTGAACCTTGCTTTCATTTATGTTCTGACATCAACAAATACCAGATCAGATTTGAACCTTCCTTTCATTTATGTTCTGACATCAACAAATACCAGATCAGATTTGAACCTTCCTTTCATTTATGTTCTGACATCAACAAATACCAGATCAGATATGAACCAAGTTTGAAGAGCCCCGATCATCCCACCGACTTGTCTCTGATGCTATATTTAGAGATTAAAACCACGGGTCATAGAGCGACACGTGCCTCCAGCAAAGCTCTTGACAGACAACGATGTTCTATCTTTAGCCAGGTTAGACAGCATTGCTTCACCTCAGCTCCCATCAAGTACCGTCTGATAACAGGGTCCACTCAGCGCTGGATAACAATGTCCACTTAGTCCTGGTCGAACCAGAGGCGTAGCTAAGGGCTGGCAGAGTGGGGGGGGGGGCAGATGTCGCCAAACGTGAGACAAGTGCGGGGAGCCGAAACTGGATGTGTTGGTATTTTTAAAACGAAATAATTAAAATATTGGGTTTCGGAGTTTAGGGGTAGGGGCGTAAAACTCAGTCTTGTCCCCCGGGGCGCCAAAACACTCCAGCCACGCTTCTGGATCCGACTCTTTCTGCGAATGGAGTAACGTATTGGCACCTTCAAACTTGAACTACATTAACCTGACTGTACACAATGGACGCGGTATGGACATATGATATAATAATGCTTTGTAGTTATGTCTCATTGTTTTCTAAACAATGACTCCAATTGCCAGCCACGAGACAACATTTCAGCATGGGTCTGTTCAGCTGAGGAAACTGGATGTGTAGCATGAAATGGTGATCACAGCAATCAGAGACCCATGTATGCCCTCTATTTCTGCCCCCCCCACCCCACCATTCAAATTAAAAACATTAGCGTTTTGGCTTCTTTTTCACTACTGAAAACAACAATATTGGACGTCACCTTTAGAAATGATTTTCCTAAACTGTTTTTTTTTTTGGTTTTTTTTGCCTTTAATTTTATAAACATAGTTGAACTCTATAGATTCCAAGGAGTGGTGGGGAGTGAAACTAGGCTGGGGACAAAAGTATACCCTCAAGGGCGCCCCCAAATCGGCGGTGCTAGGTGTCAATATCGCCTTCGGGTGCTTCCTTACTCAAAGTATGGACATCCGTCTTGAATGCCTTTCTGGCATTCCTTCCATTAGACTCCCATCATCGTTGCACGTCCGTGCTAAGGTATTGCACAGGAAAACAACCTCTGACTTTGAGACCATCACAACCTGCACTCATTAAGGACGAAGAGGCCGCTAATTGAATCCACTTTTCTTTCCTCCTGTGTCTTTGTGCCGGAACCAGTCGATTGAGCATGTAAAAGTATTCACTGATAAAAGAAGATGATAAAAACGTATCCCCGGTGAATGACGTCACGTTGGTGTGACGTGAATGACGTCATTGGTTCTCTGCTTCTTTTTCAATATCGGGGGGGGGGGGGGGGGGGGGGGGGGGGGGGGGGGGGGGGGGGGGGGGGGGGGGGGGGGGAGTGTTCCCGATAAGGCAGATTCAGCGGAGCACGAAGGGAACGTAAATGTCTGACGTTATGTCTCACGTGTCAAGCAATTTATAATTGTGATTCTTGAATGAAAGTTGTCTGGCCCGTTTAAGAAAGGTAATACAGTTTAAACCCCTTTAAACAAGTTTTTTTTATGGCTTAACTCCCTCAACTAAAGCCTTTGCATTAAAAAAGGACATAATATTTCATGTTTCTTAACGCAATTTATCATTTGCATTTATTTTGCAATGTACTGTTACTAATTAGCGATACCTGGTGGTAATAATAATTCTCAGGTGTGGATCTATCTTCTCCGTCCAGCTCTCATTGCGCACCGTGCTGCGCTCTCATTAGCAGCTTCCCCGGGCATGCGCTTGATCAAATACGCATCAAATGCACACCAAAAGGATACAGTCGTTACCTACCGTGCTGTGTGCCGTGCTGAATGCCGACTTATGGTTGCTATACTAACGATAGGTGGATATATTGAGCGCCATCTGGAATTATTATAACAGCTTGTTCAGCTCTTCCCCGTATTGTAAAGGCGAAACGTTGTTGCGTTGACCCTGTTAGTCTTGTATTATATATAACAAACTTTTTTTTTTTTTAGGTGTTTGTCTGATGAAGTTATCTGCCACTTATTTCTTGTCTCATGAAAACCACGGCAACATTTGCAGTGAGGCAATAGTTACATCATTGGAATTGATTAGCCTCTGAGGGTTAAAAAAACCAAAAACATCCCTTCGGGATCTCAATGACGCCCCACACCCATGTCTGGTCATAAAGGGGTGCGTACATTACATTCGTTTAAGAGGTTTGTAGTGTTAGAGCTACTCAAGGAATTTTTAAACATTTGTTATACCAACAGATGTTTATTGGATGATTTCGGATTATCCTGATTAGGATTTTACCACTTCTAAATCTAGCAACAGTTGTTAGTTGCTCTTTTGTTTTTTTAACTGAAACAGTTGCGTGCTGTGCAACTAGACGGACAATTTCCTAGATCTAAGGAATTCTATCAAATCTGGGGAAATGTGCAGACCAAGCTGGGAAAATTTGCAGACCAAATCTGGTAATGTTGAAAAACGTGGAAGGCTGTTCTAGCCGCATTGTTCCCGCTATATAAAGGGGCCCTATTATTACATCAATTCTAACACTAGGATGCCCAAAATCAATGCAACTGCTTTCCGCTGGGGTGTTATTTTTAATTTTTTAAATTTCATTCGTCCTGTGTGCTGAGGGAGGCTCTGTGCCGAAACGTCCTACTCTGTTTGCCCTGTTTCTCTAATTCAAGCTTCCACACACACCTCGTTTGGCTATTTTTAATGATCTCGATTTCATCCGAGGAACTCGATTATGACGCCCCCGATTTGTTCGTGGGAACTCGATTATGACGTCCCTGATTTGGTCGTGGGAACTCGATTATGACGCCCCTGATTTTGTCCCGGGAATTCAATGATAACGCCACTGACTTGACCATTACATGATCCAACGTGATTATCTTTTTAGCATCCTGTCTTTCTGTTTCAAAGCCTCCACATACCTTGTTCTGCCACTTGTAACCATGGAAACACAAGTTGCAAAAGAAAGATGTCAGGCTACAGTATAAACGCGTCACTAACATCAGACTGAAGATTTTTGGAGAAAAAAAAATAATAAACGACCAATGATAAGAGTGTTTCCACTTTATGGATCCAGTATTTTATTTTTATGACATTGGCATAAAGTTTCACTCAGGGCAATGGATTCTGGGCCAAGGAGTACATAACCATGGACAATAATTTTTAAACAATTTCTTCTTATTTCTACTTTTTCGGACAGCTCATAACTAACTTACACTTGATTTTTTGAAAGGGAACAATAACTTCTTTTTTTTTTTTTTTTTTTTTTTTTTACTTTCAAGTTTAGCAAATAATGTTGGGGGGGGGTGCGCGGTGCGGACCGTACCTGGTGACAGGAGGGGTGGGGGGAGGGGGTGACACCAAATGTAAAAAAATATGCCAAATATACTTAACTGGCTCGTGTCGGTTTCATAACCAGAACTCAGTTAAACACAGGAACTGGGTTCCACCAGAACAGGTTGCCGTCAGAACAGGCTGCCATCAGAACAGGTTGCCATCAGAACAGGTTGCCATCAGAACAGGTTGCCATCAGAACAGTTTGCCATCAGAACAAGTTGACATCAGAACAGGTTGCCATCAGAACAGGTTGCCACCAGAAGCTGTCAGTCGCGAGTCACGAACTGTGGAGATTAAACAGTGAATTTCAGGGAACATTCTTACGAATCTAGGGGGGGGGGGACACCATACCAGAAAAAAAGAAGAAAAAAACAAACAAAGTTAATCACCCCCACCCCCACCCCCTTTTCCTCACTTTATTTTTAGCCTCACTAGAAAGCCCTAGCGAGATCCAATCTTAACTGCGCGTGCGCCTTGATCTCCGGTGTCAACACATTTCTGACCCTGCTGATTTTGGCCTTTAATGTGTCTTTAAGTTGTTTTGTTATTTTTTTGTGTTGTTGTTTTTTTAATTAAATCAATTTTACATTCGTTATATCTTCCTGGGTACATAAATGCTTCAATGAAGATATTCCCCCCTGGTCCGCGTGGTCTAAGTGAACCGATTACTTCATCAGCGGGGTGTTTTTTAATTGACAGGTTGCCTAGCAACAAATCGTTTATTTATTGTGTTGTCCTTATTTCTCAGCACTTATGCGCCCCCCCCCCCACACACAACTCAAATGATCTATTTTGTCTGGATTATGGGATATGGAACGATTGGGCGTTGATGAGTCTGGAACAAAAGTTCCATTAGCTAGTACTTTTTGCTTACTTGTACTCGATCGTTAGAGCGATAGATCAATCAGGGCTGGCATACTGAGGAAGATCCAGTTTTTGGCCTAATTTCCAGTACCCGGAAATTGTCGAAGGAGAGCACGCAATTAAAGTTGGTCTAAATCAGTGGTTCACAATTTTCCTAATGCCACGACCCTTCAATACAGTTCCCCATGTTGTGGTGACCCCCAACCACAAAATTATCTTCGTCACTACTTCATAGCTGTAGAGTATATGTATTTTCCGATGGTCTTAGGCGACCCCTGTAAAAGGGTCGTTCGATCCCCAAAGGGGTCGCGACCCACAGGTTGAGAACCGCTTATCTAAATGAATATGTTATAAATGGATGGAGCATGTGTTCATGGAAATATGGGTACTTGTAAACCTTTTCATAGAGGTGTCTCAATTGAAGAAAGTTGAAATGTAAATGTCGAATTTGAAGTAAAGTTAAATGTAAATGTCTTAGTTGGAATAATTATTAAACCTATCCATCCATCCAAACCTGTGGCGCTACAGCCCGTATAGGGCTTTGGCCTGCCCCACCACTTTCTTTCATTCAGACTAAAACGATGCTTTTCTTTTCCATGCTTGGACTCCCAGCTACTGCATGTCATTCTCCACCACCATCCGTCCATCTAAGACTAGATCTGCCTTCGAGCCGCTTTCCTCTGTGGGGTTTTGGTGATGTACTCCTCCGTCATTTGGCATTAGTTTTTTTTAATGTCCTGCCCAACGTAGCCTACCCGTTTTGTCACTGCTACAAGCCTGGGATCCTGATATTGACCATACAATTCCGGGTAGGTTCGTATTCTCCCTCCCCAACAATCCTTAGTTGGTCCATATATTTTTCGGAGAACTTAAGGTTAAATGAAGATGTTATTCGCCATACGTACCCGGGTACCTTTAGACTCAAGCTATTTGGATGTCATTTGTGGTAGTTTATTTTAGTTAAACTGACGAATTAAGTTTACAAAAAATATAGCCCATTCAATTATCTTTCAATTGATACAGCAGTTTGTCTTATAAACCCAACAATAAAATTTTTAATAGTTTTTTAATCCCAACCTCTCACTTCTGGTACCCGGGTGCGAATAGTCGCAATCATTTCGAAACATGTCATCCGGTCTGCTAAACCTCAAACACATTGGTACCTTGGTAAACTTTCTTAATCCTTTCCAGATCCTTGGACTTTTACCAAACAGGACATATACCAAATGTATTTTTCCCATAAGAAATAAAAGGAAAATGATTAATCCGTTCCCAAGAAAAAAATCCTATTGTTATTGGCCTACTATACATTTATTGACGTGGTTGTATACAATAATTTAAACACTGCTTAATACTAAAATACATAAATAAAAAGAACTTGGTGAAATAAATGAAAATTTAACCTCACTTTACCTTGGTGATAAGGGTCAAGTGATTAGTAATATGGTGCTCAGGAGGAAGATGTGTTATTGTTTTGAAGGAGGGTCCGCTTCTGTAACACATCTACTCTGACATGGCGTGGGATCTTATTTCTTATGCTGTGTGTTATGTCAGTAGTATGGTTACTTATGTTAATACTTCAGGATGCCGACTAAGTCTTCTTCATTCTTTCACTTATTATCCAGGCACGTAAAGAAGAATACTCAATTCTGGTTAAAACTCACAGTACTTTATTGAACACACTTTATACTGATAATATTAATGATAATCCTTGCATGAATGTAATTTCACATATATATATAGTATTATTCCATCATTCAGAAAGACACGTCCTCACACTACTATAACTCAGCTCAACTGTCTAATCACACAGCTCTCCTAGCTCTACTGTTCTCTACTGCTCTGCGCTCAGCTCTCCCTATATCAGTCAACTCATACTTTATTACCAGCAAAGCGTGGAAAACAAGGAAAACAACCGCTCTGACAAAAACATAATTTTACTCTCCAAAAACGTGGAGCTCACATTTGCTTCTCAAAAATACAATCCACATTGATTGTCTCTCCCCGTGGAAAAACCTGGTCAACACAATTCACTGTTCACTCACGCTACCTCTCTGTTTTCTTGTGAAAACATAGTCCGTTACAGCTTCCAATAAAACTTCATGAATATGACATTCTGTTGTTGTTGTTTTTTCTTTTTTTCTGTCTCTTTTCCCTAGCTGACCCTGGTTGAGGCTCACCAGGTTTGACGTTCACAAAAAAAGTCATTTTAACACATACCACTTCTAGCACGTACGCGGGTCGTGTTCAGAGCGAAGTGCGTGTACCGAGCAAAATGTTTCTCGTCCAAACAGGACGTATACCAAGTTGGACTTATTCCAAAGCAGACGTATACCGAGGTACCCTCTGAATATGGGAAACGCTGTGATGCAGTATAAATTGCAGAGCCCAAGGTCTTGTAACACGTTAACCAATCGCCATGCCAGTTGCCAGTTAGTCATTAGAGTTAGAGAGTACAGTCCTAACAATTGGTCATCACAATGCATCAAGTTTAAAATATCCCCGGGATAGAGGTTTAGCTTCAGACGCATCTAGAACTTTCTTAGCTCTTCTTCTCTGCAAACAAAATTTTCTTAAATTCAGTGGCGTAGTAGGATGAGTGCCACCCGGGGCGGGTTGAGAATTTTGCCACCCCCTTTAGACGTAAAAAAACAAATTCAGCAGTTGGCCCCAAAATGGTCGCTCATCCATATAAAGAAAAGGAACAAATTGCCGCACGGGGTGGACAGTCCGCTCCGCGGCTCTTTTCCTACGCCACTGCTTGGATTGGTTGAGATAATCATTTTTTAGGTCAAAGGTCAAGTTGTCCGGAAAAAAATATCTGATGAATGAACCTCGTTCCAACACGTTTAGGCTTTGAGTCATGCACCGAGTGGTCTAGAGTGACTCAGTCCAAATAGCTGGTGGTCTGGAGTTTAATCCCCACCTAACAACGCCAACATCCCAAGCACCCTGGGGGGGATAAGACTCGCTAGCCTTGGAAGGCAACGCATTTAAGAGAAGGCAAACTCTGAATTCAAACCAGGAGCCAGAATGATCCATAAATTGATCGCGAGCGCTCAAATACGGAGAAGAAAAAACAAGAAAGAAAAAAAAACCATGCTCCATTGTTACGTATAGAACAGGGGTTCTCAGCCTGTGTTTCAACGGATTCTTTAAAGGTTCTTTGAAAATGGGTCAAAATGTCATTCCTGCCAAAGATAATCAGGGACCGGAACAGGCTTCCAAAATGAACAGTTGAGGCGACAGCACTTGACACATTTGCGTCTCTTGCCTCAGGCTTTCCGACCCCCAGTGCATGGTTCCCTCACAAAGTAGCCCTTGCAACCACTGAAATATCCTCATCGACGCCAATAACAGAAACATTACAAAATCCCTTCTACATGCATAGGAGCCAAAATGATCAATAAATTGATCGTGGGCCCTTCATATATAGAAAAAGAAAAAAGAAGGTGGGAAAAGTTGGGTGGTGGCTGTGGGGGCTGTCGTGAGACACATTTCCTTTTTAATTTTATTTTATGCATTTGACAACATAACTGTAAGAACGGGGGCCGTGGAGTTCATCTGACGCGCAAAGAAAAAACGTTTAAGAACCCCACTGGTCTAGAATAAAAGTCTGAATAAATATCGCAAACCTCAGGGTGTAATCAAATAATATCTCCAAACATTCTTATTTGTTGTCGTGTGCGTGTTAAGATCTTTATTTGTCCACAAAGTCGTAAAAATCTTCAACAATCTCAAGATTCGAAATTTCAGAATTATCTGCTCCTGTCATCCGTCACATTTTTTTTTTGCCGCCGTCACTGCAAAAATAAAATGGTTTTAAGTGCTAATTAAATGAATAATTGACCTTATCAGTGGACGTCTCGGGACCGAGTCTATGCAGCCCGGTGTTGACATTGTCAAGAGGGGTATTAAAGGGGAGGGGGTGGGGGGCGGGCTGCAGATATGACAAGTTTATCGATGGTTTAGGGTCTGTGTTTGCATGATATGCTTGTGAGGAGCGGTGGGGGGAGGGGGCTGTAAGGGCTGCGGGGTGATGTCATACAGGGGGGGGGTGAGGGGCGTGCAACCCAGCTGAGATTTTTTTTTTTTAAATTTAAAAAAAAATTCTTTTACCCCCCCCCCCCACATTTTTTTTACCTCTTGGATTGGAAGGTTGACAACTTGTGACTTAACACACGCGAACACAATGGACGAAATGGAAAAGAACGGGGAAAGGGGGGTTTGTGGGGGGGGGGGGAGAATTCGTCAAAGAGGCGTAATGGAGTTTGAATTCCAACTTCTGTTGGTCGCACGGTACGTCGGTACAAGTATTGGAGCACGGTACGTCGGTACAGGTATTGGAGCACGGTACGTCGGTACAAGTATTGGAGCACGGTACGTCGGTACAAGTATTGGAGCACGGTACGTCGGTAGGTGAAGGACGGACGTGAACCATGTGTGAAGGATGGAGTCCCCCAAATATTCATATGCAAATGAGACCACAGAAGTCACAATTGACTGTCGCAAGTTAACCAGCTGAAGGACGTAGCCTAAGACCCCTCATCAGTTTACATAAATAAATAAAATTACTCTAGACATTTACTATTTTATTTTGTTATTTTATTTTGTAATTTTCTTTTAATTTTTGTTCAGAGCTAAAATTTGGTAACACGGGGCACATTTAATCTTACAAAGTTTGGCAAATCCTCACGTTTAAAGATTTCGAAAATAAACTTGCGATCCCTATAATGGAGCCCCCCCCCTCCCCTCCAACCGCAATGTTTTCAAATAAAAACAACAAATTCAGCCAAGTCCTATTTTCCCCCCTAACCGCTAGTGAAGACAACCACCGTGGTAGGAAGGTTGGGGTGGGGGGGGGGTTTAAACAGCATAGTTTTGTTGGTTTTTTTTAGAGGGGGGGGGGGTTCGGGGGGAGTATCTTCCCCCGGTTCCCATGCGGCACTAAACCTAACCACCCTACCCCCCCTCCACCTCAACCATTTTGTCTTGCTATTCCAACCCCCGACGTGCGGCTCCGATCCCATATTCCAACCTCCCCCCCCCCCCCCCCCCTGCTTTGAAAGGTCGAACGACCCGTATACAGGGGGGTCGCCCAAGACCATCCCAAAACACATATTTATGAAGTAGTCACGAAAATAATTGTATGGTTTGGGGTGTCACCACAACATGAGGAACTGTATTAAAGGGTAGAGGCCTTAGAAACGTGGAGAACCACTGCTCTACCCGGTTTCTTTAATTGTGTGCATGAAACGTATCAGAGACTTATAACACTTTCTGGGCATAATCAACTAGGAATTAGGACTTTGTGTTGCTGGAGTACGGCGGGCAAGGCAATGCTTTCAAGACATCATTGTTCAAGGGCGGATCAAGAGGAAAAAAAAAAGAAGAGGTTGTTCAGTAAAAATGGGGGCATCTGTAAATGGAATCGTGTGTGCTTTGTATCAAAACATTATATTTGACTTGTCTTAAAACGAGTCTATGTGCCAAGTTTCAGCTCGATAGGTTGACGGGAAGTGGTTCACTTAGCCGTCCGGAGATTTTTGCCACCCAGCCGGAAACACGCGAAGAAAGGCGAAGTTGATGTCGGGGATTTTAAAAAATGAATGCGGCGATGAAAATATATTTCTGGGACATTGGCCCGTGATATTCAGTTGGTTGCTTCGCCACGTGCTATTTCAAAGACCCAGCTTAAATTCACCCCCCTGTCTTAATTCTTTACTCGGTTGGTAGGTAGCTGTGGCGAAACTATGGGGTGGGGGGCGGGGGGGGGCGCTCGCTCCTGGGGATGAACTTTTTTCAGTTAACATAATAGCAATACATAAATGATGATGATGTGTGTGTGCATGTGTTTCTGTTGGTTGGGGGAGGGGGAGGGCAAAGTTTTGGGACCTTGCCCGCCCTAAGATACGCCACTGGGTGGTAAATAAACTTATCAGAGCTCGGTGTAGAAAGGGTTCGACGATTTCACGGCCCTTGGGTAAGCTGATCTTTGTCCGTACTTAGCGGTTGTCTTCTCCTGGTATGCCAGTTCTGCTATAGGAAAGTCAAGTCAGTATATTGTTATTATTAATATTTTAAAGCATCCATTTTCTAATTTGTTTATTATATATATATATATATATATATATATATATATATATATATATATATATATATAAGGTCCACAGTTTTACTTTTTTTAAATGGTTTTGTTTTGATCTTGCCGTCCGCAGTTCTCAAGCTGTGTACCACAGATTGAATGTAGATTTAAAAGTTAGATTTTAAATATTTTTTTGTTGTGGTAAGTTCCCATTTTGTTGTAAAAGGGAGTGAGGGTGGGTGGGGGGTGAAATCCTGGCATTCACAGTTTGATCATCTGTGTGTCGTCCTCCCTTTACAATTGTTAATTTAATAAGCATTAAATAGTTGAAACATCTACGTGTAATTGGTTTTTCATTGTAAAATGTTCACAATTAATGTTAGAAGCTTTTATTAATACAAATTTTCATAATGTGTACAGGACTAAAAAAAAAATAAAAACAAAACACTGAAAATTAATTGTACTTCAAAAAAAATATTTTTTTAAAAATCACTAATAATAATAATTCTCTACGCACGCTTGTATGTATGGGTGTAACCCAAGTGTTCAATAGGCGCTAAAAATTTATTTTTAAAAATTTTTTTTTTAAAGTACAGAAGTAAGCAGCAATTGAGATTCTTAAAAAAGTTACTTGAATGCATGTTTTGCCACGTAACTTTAGGAGATGGGACGTTCACGCATCGACGTCACCATTTCTTGATGGAGTATTTTAAGTTAATGATAAAAAAATTTTAAACCAACATTTTCAAACATAATATGTACAACTAAAAAAAAAAAAAAAAAAAAAAAAAAAAAAAAAATAATTTTAATAAAAAAAATAAAAAAAAAAAAAAAAAAAAAAAAAAAAAAAAATATTAAACCAAAATTTTCAAAAAAAAAAAATAAAAAAAAAAAAAAAAAAAAAAAAGGAAAAAAATGATTAATTATTTGTATTCCAAAGATTTACAAAAATAATACAGAAAAACAAAAATGTATGATATACTTTTTTTTTAGAACCTGCCTATTAGTTTTTTTATGGCTGATAAAAAAAGCTCACTGCAATAGTTAGGCACCATACTATTGGACATTTTAACCCCACTAATGATTTTTTAATTTTTTTTAATAATTTAAATGTTTTATTTTTTTTTAACTTTCCTTTTTTAATTACTTCAATACACCAGCAAAAATGTTCATGAATTGAAACTGCTCAGTTTTAAGATCCAAGGAGGAACTCAACGAACCAATCAATCTAGTACAGGGAGGTTCTTAACCTTCTCTTTTCCCCGATGAAGCCTTTGCTGATGTCATGAAGGCCACCGACCCCTACTAGAAATAAAGTTTTTTTTATTTATTTTTTTTAAATTCATATAATAAAATATCAAAGAAATGCAGCTCACGAACCCCCCACCCCACCCACCCCCCGACAAAATGACACAGACCCCTACAGGGGACCCCGGGTTAACCCCTGATTAAGTAGAATGGTGAAAAAGTGGAAAAAAAACAATTTTTAATGGGTCATCCTATATTTTAAATCCTCCTAAGGGAGCGGGAAGGTGACATTTATGAAAAGTAGATTATTAAATTCTTTATATTCACTTTGCTTTTGTTTGCGGGTGGGTGGCTGGCTAGCTGGTGAAGTCTTCTGACGGCTAATTTACCCACTTCCCGTCAACAACCTCTAGAGCTGAAAATAAAAGTCCCAAATAACTGCCCCAAATGAATTTTTTATATATATTTTTTTTTTAAACCTTTGCAAGTGCATTTGGTGCGTAATATATTTTGTTTTCCTAAAACTGTTGTTGAAATAAATCTGCTCTGTAAAAGCGGGCGGGACTTAGAACATTAATATAGATCAGGGGCGTGACAAAAAAAAAGTGGTTGGAGTC
>CAXITT010001018.1:162813-207488 GCA_964033795.1 Lymnaea stagnalis
TGAAAGAATCCGCCAATGGCCCTTTATTTTTGACCTAACCGTTCCCCCCCCCCCCCATAGGCTTAGATGATTGCTCGCGATGGGTGCAGAACAAGACAAACACGCCCAGCCCGGCCCGCCACCGAACACAGACGACTGCCCCACGGGTGGTGGGGGCGCCATCAAAGATGAGCAGCTGGGATCGAGGCGGAAGACGATTCCCTTGATGAATTTCAACGCCAGGAGGAAGTGGGGAGCGGTGGGGTCGACCCTAGCAGCGGCTTCGGCGTTCAACAAGGGAAACAACCGTGATAAAATCATGCAAAACGTAGGTTTTAAGAGTTATCTACTCATTGTAACGCTTTTAAAAAAAAATTAAAATTAAAAAAAAAATTAAAGAGGTCACTTGTACTCATTTTTAAATTTAAAAAAAAAAAAATCAATTTAAAATAAAAGATTTTTTAAAAAAATTTAAAAGTAGGATCACGTTTTGAGTTACTCTTCTCAATGATTGTAACGAGTGGTAACAATATTACTTATGACATAGGCACGTGCATCCTTTCATTCCAATTTCCTCCAAAATTTGCCAGATAAATTCAATGCCTTACCTAAGAAAATCATTGCCACAAGCGCAGATACTATCACCATAGGAAGCACCAACACAAGCACCATCACAAGCACCGATACTAGCACCATAGGAACCAAAAACACAAGCACCAACACAAGCACCAATAAAAGCACTAAAACAAGCACCCACACAAGCACCGACACAAGCACCAACACAAGCACTAACACAAGCACCGACACAAGCACCAACACAAGCACTAACACAAGCACCAACACAAGCACTAACACAAGCACCAACACAAGCACCAACACAAGCACCAACACAAGCACCAACACAAGCACCAACACAAGCACCAACACAAGCACCAACACAAGCACCAACACAAGCACCAACACAAGCACTAACACAAGCACCCACACAAGCACTAACACAAGCACCAAAACAAGCACTAACACAAGCACTAACACAAGCACCAACACAAGCACCAACACAAGCACCATTACAAGCACTAAAACAAGCACCCACACAAGCACTGACAGTAGCACCATCATAAGCCCCAACACAAGCACCAACACAAGCACCAATACAAGCACCAACACAAGCACCAAAACAAGCACTAACACAAGCACTAACACAAGCACCAACACAAGCACCAACACAAGCACCATTACAAGCACTAAAACAAGCACCCACACAAGCACTGACAGTAGCACCATAATAAGCACCAATACAAGCACCAACACAAGCACCAACACAAGCACCAACACAAGCATCAATATCATCGCGCGCAACACCATCAACACTAGCACCAAAACTACCACCTACACCAATGCGTGTACCAACACTAGCACCATTACCACTACCACTACCACTACCACCACCGACACCAATGTGTTTACCAGCGTAAACACAAATACCTACACCGAGGCACACACCAACATTAAGCACCTATGCTACCACTAACACCAGTTCATTTATCAGCATAAGCACCAATGCCTCCACTGACACCAATGCGTTTATCAACATAACCACAACACTACCAACAACATCAGCGCATGCCACATCACGAGAATCAACATTACCACTAATACATGGATGGCAGAAATTTATTTTTAAGTTTAATAATCAGAATTAAACAATAATTGTTTGATTTTTTTTTCCCCCAGTCTTTACATGATACCCACTTACCTGACAATCCCCACCCACCTTCCCTACCCCTTACACCTCACCATCACCACACACCTCTCCCACCCCACTCACCTCTCCCACCCCACACACCACTACCACCCCACTCACCTGCACCACCTCACTCACCTCACCCACCCCACTCACCCACCCAACCTGCCTCTCCTCACCCGACCCAGTCACCGTCAGCACCCCCGCCAATACCAGCATCGCAGCCGCCATATCCAGTATTGAAATCCCAAATGTCGGAGCCGTCCAGCCCTCACTACTCTGCCCATCCAGCCTCTGGTTCCAACCCGTCCCGGACGCCGTCGTCAAGAGATGAGCTCAGGGCAAGTGGGGTGTCGGGGAACTGCGTCGGAAGCGTGAAAAGAACGTTATCCCTCTTCGACCGCCAGCTGTCTATTTGAGCCTCTACCCCAGTGGATGGCAAACTCATTAGACTAGTCGAAACAGCCAAGAATCAGCAGCAGGACGATTGAAAAAAAAAATGAGAGCCAAATTTCTTTTCAAGAAACATGTTTTTCGGAGTCGAAGCCGATTTAGTGGCCCACTTGCCGAGCCGCAATCAGGTCGCTAAAGAGCCGCATGCTGCTCGCGAGAAGCAATTTGCCGACCACTGATCTACCCTAACGGAAGCTGTTGATCGACTACGGATAAGCGAGTCGTTTGATAGAGAGAGTGAACTGTGTACAAACAAAGCATTGGAATACAACGTTATCAGGATGGTGATATTAAGACAATGACAAATGAATATCTCCAATTTTGACTTTGATTCCAGGTATCCGTGTTACTGGTCACAGAGGGCTACTTACAATTCAGGTCAATAGACGGGTCACATGTGGGTCAAAGTGGGTTACAATGTAGGTCAAAAGACGGTTCAAATGTGGGTCACAGGCGGTTACAGTGTAGGTCACTGTGGAGTTACAAAGTAGGTCACCTTGACATTGGATTTGAAAAGACGATTTGAGATACAGGGAAGCTGGGACATTGAACTAATTTCTCTATCAGCTCTTTCCGATTATATTTAATTAATATTTAGAGTAATCTTTGATAGCAGATCTGGTAATACAGAACTAGGTCATTTGCTGGTGACGTCCTCCACGTATTGGTCTCTAGCACAGCATCGAGGGAGAGTTTGAACTAAAAAATAAGTTGTTCATTCAAGTCTAGTGGGTTTCTTTCAGTATTATTATTATTTTTGTTTTTTTTTGTTAAATATTTTTTAAGTATTTATATACATTATAATTTTTATTTTTTAGAATAACTCTTTTTTCCCGTAACAATATTTAAAATTGTAATTATATTATGACGTGATTAAAACTACAAAAGAGTAGTTTTAAAATAAATTACTTGAACATTTTTTTAATTGTCTTTCAATGATGTTAACATTTTGTTGAGAGGTTGATCGTGAGCTTGTCCCTTGTTGCTTCATTTTTTTTCCTTAGCTTAGCCATTCAAATATATGATCTGTGGCTAGTTTACGCTTTTTTTAGCAAAAGGGGCATCTGAGTGACCAGTTTTCCCTGTACTCTTGCGCATGCGCACGTGAACACGAAAGGGAAAAAGTGCGCACAGCTGCAAAAGGTCGGCACACAAAAAAGAAAAAAAATAAATTATTCCTTGCCAGAAATCCATACTATCAGGCCCCGAAACGTAATGTACTTGACTTGCTTGTAAAATTTAAAGTACCAGTTGTGTTGGCAAGTGATGTGGTCTCGGTGATGCCAGGTAGGCTTATGCTTAGGTCACACGATTAAAATTTTCGTCAAAATTTCTCCTTGAACTCACTATTTTCGTTTACTAAATAGTTCGCTCAAAAAGAAATTTGAGGAAAATTAGATCGTGTGAACTGAGCATTAATCGAGTGTGCAACACGGCTCAGAAGTTAAATCTCCCACCTTAAACAACAACGCTGTGTTGGCGCATAGAGAAGATTTGGAGATACGGGAACATGGGATAGAATGAAATAGTTGTGTGGAATCTTTAAGTATTCGTTGTTTTTTTTTTTCAACAAAATAAAAGAGTTTATGAAATGTGTCTCTTGTTGTCTTGTCTGATTTTCATTCATGTGAGTGCACAGTGCACAACAATCTGTGCACAACACCACCAACAATCTGTGCACAACACCACCAACAACTTGCGCACAGAGACGAGAAAAAAATTTGAGGGGGATATCGTATATGGCTGCCTATAAATTCGTCAAATTACGAAACATAAATTCATAAATATACAAACACAAATTCATAAATATACAAACACAAATTCCTAAATATACAAACATAAATTCATAAATATACAAACACAAATTCACAAATATACAAACATAAATTCATAAATATACACACATAAATTCATAAATATACAAACATAAATTCATAAATATACACACATAAATTCATAAAGTCATAAATATACCCAAAAAATTAATAAATATACAAACATAAATTCATAAACATACAAACATAAATTCATAAATCTGCAAACATAAATTCATCAAATTACAAAACATTAAAAATGCACCAAAAAACCAAACATTAATTACATCAAGTTACGAAGCGTTAATTCATCACATTATCAAACATGTATTACAAGAGCTTATCCTAACGCAATGACTGCGTGAGTCTGGTTTGTTTTAATTAAGTGCATTTAGCCACCGAGTTTCATAAAACAATGCAATGGATTTAAAGGGCAAACCCTGGCATTTATTTTTATGATTTTTTAAAAAATAAAAAATCTCTATAACCATTTTTATGTCCTGTAAAGGGATGGTATCGTAACAAAATTTGTATTTTTATGTTAGGCCAGTGGTTCTCAAACGTTTTACACCTCTGCTGAATCCGGGTTTTTCCAAGAGGGCCCCACAAAAATAAAAAAAAATAAAAATTATGAATGTCAAAAGTCTAACAAGAACGTTGCGAAATAACGAAAACTAATTATTTTTTAATTAATGTATTAGGGAGTTTAAACACGAACACAATCGAAAAACTTAATTATTTTTGTAGTCAACTGTTTATATAGGCTTCTACCAAGAACGGTTATTAAAAATACATGTATTAGAATGGGCTTTAGCACCAACCGGTTAAAATAATTTAGTTTAAAAAAAAATAATAATAAACAGAGATGGCGGGATCATCATGAGATAATCCTTCAATTTTTAAAAATTGTTAATTATTTTTATTACCTCCCTTAAAATTATAGGTTTAAAAGGCGAATCAGAAACAAGGTGTTGTTTCGTTTTGTTAATTTTGATTCTCATATTTCAAAAAATCGTTTCCGACAAAAATTATCTAATGGTATGCCAGATTGCCCCTGTGTTGCACCAATTTACAGTTCAGTAATCATACACTAACTTAAAACATACACAAAATAATGTGTAAAATATTTGAATAGCCATATTGTATAAATCAAATATTAAAATCTTTATAACCTTCACTTATTATGAGAGCAAACCAAATATTTATTAACCCAACAGGAAAAATATGAGATCATAAAAAGTTTTAAAAAATTGTTGTAATGAGTGGGTAGAGCTCCGAAAAACAGACAGATAAACCATCTGAGACGGTTGCAATTAAATATTGAAAAATTAAATTTAACAAAACAGTTGAACTTCTTGTGCAAGGCATAGTTCGTAACATAAGAGTTAGCTTGATATATTTCGCAAAGAGATTTAAGACTCGACTCATACAGTGGTGAACATTTTCTTTTTTTGTTAAAGTATTTTCCAAAAAATAATCGTAGATTTCCTAAATGGAATTACCAAATTAATTATCTGAATTTTTGTTAAATATTATATTTTAAAGCAATTAGCCTCATATAATTACATATAAGTAGTGACATATAATTACATATGTGAATGATAGATGCAGTGGCGCAGCTAGAGTTAGTGTTGCCCTGAGTGAGCCAAGATAGTTTGCCACCCCTTTTGACAAAAAATGCCACTGATGGCAAAAAAATGCCACCCCTTCGATAAATATAACAGAAAGAGACACCTGATATGCATCGTACCCTCCTCCCTACTCTTCCTACACCTGGGGATAGATGTCATTGTCATAAATAATTTCAAAAATAGCAACCATAATAACCTTATACATATTTTTTGCACTGCAACATTTAGAAGCTGGTATTTAGAATTCGTAAGAAAATAACTCTGACTTTGCCCCATGTATTGTTTTAAGGAAATGTCAATTGTAAAACTAAAATAAATGGATAGGCCTACCTCCAACGCACTAAACAAGAATTAATATCAACTCGATCAGGGGAATTCTTTCTCTTAAAATAAGAACGGACAGATGTACACATTCTTTCATGGTCCCCAATTTTCAGAATGTACCTATCTTTTAGAAAATTAGAATGGTTATTACTGGGACGTACGCATATTATACATCGCAAATGGGGATAGGAGTGGTTTATCGTTTTTTTTTAATATTCTGTTATATGGGGGTGGGGGAGTTAGAGAGCCATGTTATTTAACATTTTTAAAAATTAATTCTTATTGTTTCCAAAATTTCTGCTTTAAAAATTTACGAAATGATCATACTTTATTTAAAAAAAAAAAACTGAACTGTATTTTTTTCATTACAATAATTTGCACATTTTGTAACAAAAATAATTTTCTGGATTTTTGCTTGAAATTCGCTTTTTTTTTTTTTTTTTTTTTTATTATTTCTTTTTATTTTTTCTTTTTCAATTATTTCTTTTTATTTAAATTAAAAAAAAACACAACTTTATTCAGTTTCATCCCTTGAGTGGGGCCTAGAAATGTAATAAAATGTCATAGAGGGAAGTGGGTGGGTCAGAATGTAATATTTTTTGTGTTATGTAAAATGTGCAAGGCCCCACAGAGAAAAGACAAAAGTGTTACAACACAGGATGGCTGGTTTTTGTGTTTGAAAAATGTATTTATTAAATGTTACCCTAAAATTGGCCTGGATTACATTTTTATTTATTGATCAGGATGTTTAGGCCTATTGTCTGCGTTTTATTTAAGAGGATGAAAATTTATAAAAAACCTATTCCCATTTTATTTGGGTCCAATAAATAATATTAGCTGCTATTGACTTTAGATCCATTGTTATAAACGAAAGGAATGTATGGTTGTTAAAAATTATGTATAGTAAAATAGGAACATCTCTGGGAGAAAATGTAACATTCTTCCCACCCATGATGGTAGAACCTGCAAGCCATCATTGTTGATATAACAAATATATCTTCTTCTTTATATTAAGGGCCCACGATCAATTTTTTGATCATTTTGGCTCCTATGCATGTAGAGGGGATTTGAAATGTTTCTGTGCCTGGTGTTGATGAGGACATTTCACTGATTCCAGTGCCACTTTGTGAGGGAATCATGCACTAGGGGTTTGAAGGCTTGAGGCAATTAACACAAATGAGTCTAGTGTTGTCGCCTCAACTGTTCCTTTTGAAAGCTTGTTCCAGTCCCTGATCATCTACCCCAGTGGTCGGCAAACTCATTAGTCAAAATAGTCAAGAATCTGCAGATGAATAAAGCTAAGATTTTGTATGGTATTTATTGTCTTGATTGTGTAGCTAATTTTAGTGTAAAAAATAATAGTTTATATTATAAATAATTATATGAAAACCAGTCTTTCATTAATATTTAAAATATTTTGGACCTAATATCGGAGAAAAACTGGCACAAATTTTTACATTCCGGAACTTCTGACGTCAGAGACAGCCATCTTTTCACAGGCATTGTGAAAGTGAGTTTCATATTTTACTTCTTCTCGACGAGAAGACCTTGCAACTGATTGTGTCTGCAATCAATGAGCAGATTCATACTGGTAAGTACACATTTTTGTTCCGTGAATTATGCGTATCGTCCTATTAAAATTCTGGAGAGTCAATTGCATTGTTAAACTGTGAAATCAGGTCGGCAAATTGAGACATCGCGGATCGCCGATTCTTGATTTTGAATTTTCTTGCTGTACTTTAACTTTTAGGTGGCATATTGAGCCTGTTTCTTATTTGTTAGAAGCTACCTCCATTTCGGATTTCTTATGGAAACCTTTAATAGACTTAATAATTATGCAAAACGTTTAGTTTTAAGGTTCAGGATTAGTTTTGTCTGGCGAGTTACTGATTCTGATTGATTAGTCTAGACCTGTTACTCTGTAACCAGAATTCAGAATGTACACTACCACTTGTCTAGTCTAGTGAAACTACTCTATTTAATTAATTTACTACTAGTGGTAAAATTATAGTAATTCATGTGTCGTATTTTTTGCCAAGTGTTGTCTCACCCTTTAAGCGCAGTGATGCCACCTTAGGGAATCGTAACACAGGACCGGCTCAAACTGTTTGACCTCAGTGATGAATGATGTCTTAAATTATAATTATAACTTTCCAGTTCTTCACTGAGCATTAATCGCGTCTAAAATGTAGTTTGACTTATGATACACTTAATCTGAAATAATAGAGGTTAATGTGAAGAGATAGCATAGCGTAGATACTTTTGTCAAAAATGTAAACATTTTTTAAAAATAAACCAATGGCACAGTTGAATAGAGCTAATTTTAAACAGAATTATAACACCAAAATCATATTTTTAGCTGTTGTAGTTTTAAAGTTATGAATTTTTAAAGTACGACTTGGTTTGTCATTTTTTAACATGGACTTCATCTCCACATTCTGTGACCTCATTCCACTGATCGCGTCATGCGCAATGACTATATAGTTTATATAAGGCAACGCATTCCCTATCACTAAAATACTGTTTAGGGTCGACTTATTTTAAACTTTCAACTTTGGCACATGAATAATTAATAAAAGCTTTCCCTGACCAATGGTTTAATAGCTTTTGCACACGGCAAACTCTTATGAATGAAACTCTGAGATAGTACTACGACGTAGCCGTTATGCAAGTGGCTGTGAATGGTTGCCAATGACAACGTGTTGCACAGGGAAAATTCTGATCATTTATAATATGGACTCTGCAGGGTTTTTAAAGCTCAAATTAAAACATTTCCAGTTTAAATGTCTTCAAAATGCATTCTGAAACACAAAATATAAAATATTTTGATGTATATAGTGGTAATAATTAAATATTTCCTAAGTATCGGCAACTTCCGCCATTAAAAAGGGGGCGTGGCCCACGCCATGTCGAAATTAGGCTGAGCCACCTTATGGTGATATGGGTCACTGTGACAAGTGTAACAAACGTGAGACACGACCTACATCAATGAAACTTGGCACAGATATAGATCAATATCTAATGCTCATACAGATTTAATCAAAAAGGACCTTATCTTATTATTTCACAAAAAATTTTGTATGCGAAGATGCCTTATATATACCAAAGATTTTCAAAATAAAGGTCGATTGAAAAAAGCAAAATAGCTGGCTAGAAATGTAGGCCAAGATGTCTTCCAAATTATAAGGCCGGAAACGGAACTCAAATATATGTGGAAAGAACTAATTTAATAATAAATAGACACACACATCGGAAAATTAAAAACTCGGATTTTTCGGCGCCGACAGCCATTTCCGATACAAAAAAATAGTAGTCTCCCTTGTTTCATCGAAGTATCTACATAGCGTTTTATTACCTTGGTTGCCGCAAACTTATGTCCTAAATGTATCCCTGAACCCTAAACTTATCCTTAACAATACTAACATGTGTTTTGACCCTATCGGAACCAGGGTTTTAACCCTATAGACTATAGGAACCAGGGTGCTATCTCTTCAAATCAGCCAAAATGGAATGAAATTTGCCATTTATTTTTTATTAACATGAAAGAAAGAGAAAAAAATAAGCTCATCCTCGATACTCCAAACAGGCAAACACATGAAAAAAGACACATTGATTAACAGGTGTTATTGCCATCTTTTGATTTGTTAAAAATACTAATTTAGGGATGACAATACTTGTCCTCGCACCGTTCTGCGCATATCCTAAAATGTCGAAAAAACGTGTTCTGCAATATGGCGTACAGCTACACTGTATCATTGGAAAATTGCATACTACGGCACCTTTGTTTATTAAATAATTGCTTTCCTCATCACTGACGTATCAGTTTTTGTGTTCCGGTCATACATTAATTTATGCTACGATATTTTTTGTGCATCACGGGCAGTATTATTATGACTCGGTTAGTATATAAATCGCATAAATACTATTTTGTTAGTAAAGCCACCAAAATAAGGTTTAGTGCTCCCTAATCTACATTCATTGTAAGACGTAGCCAAGAACATCAATTGAACATAACTTTGCTTTTGGCTATATAGGCCTACTGACTGTTGATTCTAGGTAACTTGCACCACTTGAGTGTCTTAAGGGAGCTGCAAAGCCAAAGAATTCGTTTCAAACTTTGTAACAAAGTTGAAAATTCATGCATTGCTTTTGTAACAAAGTTGAGAATTCATGCTTTGCTTATTGAGAAAATTTTATAAATAAAATCTAATTGTCTATTGCAGTCTAGTGTTGAAGTGACATCATTGTCCTTTTATTTTGCCATTAGCTTTTTAGTGAGGGTTTTTACTATGGGTTATGACTAGTGGGATCTCACCCTAAGCAAAGTGATGTCACTTTGCATATTCCAGTTTGTGGCAACACTCAACTTTACTGTATTTCACAGAGCATTTTTCAAACCATAATCTAGATCGTCTAAATAGTTAAGTTTTTAAATTATAGTAGTTGTATTTAAAATTCAATTTACCAGTATTGTTAAAATTCAACTTTCACTTATTTGTTTAAATGAAATTAAAAGATGAAACCTCATCTTTGCTGATAAGGAATATGAGCACAGTACATTTCAGAATAATTATCTTGGGAGGAGAGGCTCCTCAACTGCCTTCAAGACAATTATTGAATTAAAAAAATTGTTTAGAGCAGCTTGTATCAAATAATTACCGAGCAAAATCAAAACCTGTAGCTGGAGGTAAACCTGGGTAGCCCCTATCACCTATTTCCGTGGAAGACATTGTCCGCCAAGTTTACCATAGGTTGTTGGTGACGATGTTAGTATTTTCTAAAGTAATTTTTTTGTTTGTTGAAATGTTTTTATCCGTTAAATCTTTTGGTATCCACTTGGCCATTAAAGTAATAAATAAATATAAATATATATATATATATATATATATAAGTTTCTATTTTCTTACTTGTAACATGATCTAGACCTTTTATTAGAGCAAAGCTCAGACAAGATGCCTTTCCTCTGGTGGGTGACTGTGTAATCCAGGAAAAAATAGCTTTTTAAGACAGTTGCACACACCCCCACCATCATTAACGATATTTAAGTTAATTTCCAAATTTGTTTTATACATACCTACCTCCCAATTTAACTAATTAGCTACCAGATTGAAAAACCCGCTGTGGTAGAATTAAATCTGGGTCACATTTTCTCATTTTAGGTGTATGTACAAATGCAGCTGCAGTTTTCTCAATTATAAATATATTCTAATGATTAATAAACCATTTTGTAGGTAATTGAATTGCTTATAAGATAAGCTTAAATCATTTTGAAGTTCAGTTTTGTTGGAAATTTACTGATTGTTAAATTTTATGTACAATTTTAATTTAAAAAAAACAATTTAAAAATATATAAATGTGCCAACTTACGTATCACTTTTAAATTTCCAAATGATTTAAAGCCTTTTATTTGGTGGTTTCCAAATTAGTATATCCAATAATAAGAAAAAGGCACCAAAGAACAAAGAAATTGAATAATATTTGCACTTTCAATCATTTATGTGCCTCTAGTAACCCTGTCACTTGTTACCACAGTAAGCAAGTAGTACCATTTTGTAACTAGATTGGAAATAAAATCAAAATTAATTAACAGATCGTTTTTTTAAAAAATATTCTGCCGATAGCATGCGGTTCGAATATAAACATCCTGTCGGTAAATTAAAAGCTTGAAGCAAAACGGGATCAGAATAATGAATATTTTGATCGATTTACGATACAAACCTTGGCGCTAACAAAAGAAACGCCCAGCAGCTCCCACCGGCTCAAACTATCTTTAGGAATATTTTGAATTTTTTTATTGGTTTGTCTTATCAAGCGATAGACTATGTTTAAGGAGCAGAAAATGACTGCAGTGTTTTTAGTATTAGCGTGATGTCTGAGGTTTCTTCTAGGATATTATAATCCATCTGAAACATTTATTAAAATTAACGCTTGATTACAATGAGGTTCAGGTTGTATTTAATTTTATACAGGAATATCAATTTATTTTTGTGTTATCTTGGCCTTGTACACTTTTCAGTATGAAATGTTTTGTGAACAACTTTAATATTAATTTTTTTAGTAACAATTTGTCCGAGGCAGTGTGTTAAAGCAAGATGTTAAAAAAAGAATGTCTCAGTATATAGATGGGCCATTTGTTTGTGTTTTTTTTTTAATGGCAGTGGTAATTTCAGTTCTGAGAAGACCTGTTTACTCTTGAGATTTTGGCGTACACATTGTACAATTTTAAGGTGTATACATTATATATACTGTGTTTTTTTACTATTAAGATAATGTATTAAAATGATTTTGTGATGATATTGTACGATTTTAAGAGTCTGGGGGTAAACAGGTTGCTAAAGTATGTATAAAGGTGTATTGCCTTTTGACGTAATGGTGGTGGAAAAAAAGAAGTGTGTGGGTGGGGTATATTAATGAGGTTTTTTAAATTATTAATCTGTCTTTCTGTTGTGAGCCTTCACCCTT
This sequence comes from Lymnaea stagnalis, assembly GCA_964033795.1. Classification (NCBI taxonomy): domain Eukaryota; kingdom Metazoa; phylum Mollusca; class Gastropoda; family Lymnaeidae; genus Lymnaea; species Lymnaea stagnalis. The sequence continues at coordinate 175,221 of CAXITT010001018.1, forward strand.
TTTTAAAAAACTTCAGCTAGCAATGCAACTCATGGCAAGAACAAAAATAAAGTGTGGTACCCCAATCAATATAGCTTATGGCTTTCATGCTCTGCTGAAGTCATTCGCCTAGCCAATGGTTGTTTAGTCCTTGAAAGAGTTCAGTTCTCTATTTTTATATTCTCTTTCCTTCAGGCCATAGCTTCTGGGCAGTTTATAAACTGTGGAGTGTTGTTGTTGATCAGGGGTTGCAAGTCCCTTTTCTCCTCACATATCCTGGCCTGTTCCTATACACCTGGTTGATATTGTTTAATAAACTTCACTTTGGTTTATCCCCATGGGTGTCTTTCTCATTAACGTGGGTAAACATTGATAGGTGTCTGTTGGCTGGGCACGGCCCTGTGGCCTGTTGCTAAGACAAAGGCCAGAGGGGTCAGTGGCTACAGTGATCTGCATAAGGTGCGGGCCAGGATTGCTATGTGTCACAGCTTTTGCTGAGTGACATCTTAGGCAGGGGTTGTGGTGTGTGACATCTTAGGCAGGGGTTGTGGTGTGTGACATCTTAGGCAGGGGTTGTGGTGTGTGTGACATCTTAGGCAGGGGTTGTGGGGTGTGTGACATCTTAGGCAGGGGTTGTGGTGTGTGTGACATCTTAGGCAGGGGTTGTGGTGTGTGACATTTTAAGTCAGTGTTATTTTTGTTACATATGTTACAGGGTTTTTGTTACATCTTGGGTAAGGGTAGGTTTGTTAGATCAGGGCTGGTTTTTTGTTACATTTTAGGTCAGGGCAGGTAAGTGCTTTCTGTCTTGTCCACTATTAGTATTGTTTTCCCCTAGCAGTTCCTCTTGGCTGTCCCCTGTGCCTGTGCACTTTGTTTGACCTGCCCTGCGGGCGTGCATGTTATCGTTGTCCACTAGGGTGGTGTGCCGAGGTGTCACTATTACAATAGCTATCGTACAACCGGAGCTACCGTTGTTTTGGTGTGCTGCCGAGAATGGCCGGGGTTGTCCCTTGTGGCGGCCTGCCAATTTATGAATTGACGGGTACCTTGTACAACCGATCTCCTTACCGCCTCCTGTTGACATACCAGACCATGGTATATGGGAGGGCTGGCTTGGTGGCGTGCACTTCGGTTGGCGGTACAAACAACACCCCCAACTCGTTTCGGTGTACGTTTTGTCATTGAGGTAAATGCGTGTAGCGTCTGGGAGCTTTCTAGACAATTGGCGGCGTTAGGGTAAGATGGTGGCCTGAATCCTGAACCGTCACAAGGTGTCGGTTGGGCGCGATGTCACCCGTTTTGTTTTTAATTGTACTTTAGACGTGTCTGGAGTGTCGGCGACATATTTTTAAGTGGAGTTCTATCGGATGTATACAATCATTACATGTGTGTACATGTTTCTTTTTTTTTGTAAGGGTTCTCTGTAATAAAGGTAACTTATTTACTAGTCAACTAGATACCTGTATGGTAGTCATTGTTGAGTCGGCGTGTGTCCCTGTCCCTCCCAGAACTTTAAAAGTTCTGGTTTTATTTGAAAACGCGCCCACCATACGTCACGGTTACAACGGCCACGCCACTTGAGTATTGGAAGTGTTAGTACAGATCGTCTCATTTATAATGTTATAGTTATTAGTAGCGTCTGGTAAATAGTGCTTACTGCACTACAATTAGAATAAATGTTGAAGGAATTTTATCGTTCAGAATTTACTACCCGGTGATGGCGTATTTTAACATTGCCGGTTGTATCTGTTCCCAACATTACTACATTGGGGCGCACTTGTAACCCAATAACACCACGTGATTGGGAACGGCTGCCACGAACTGTGATTCTTTTTATTTTTTTTTTTGGGGGGGGGGGGTACTTTTTTTATTGATTTATCTGGGATTTTGATACAAAGTTTTATCTTTTAAAACCGGTGTTGGGGTGTTCGACTTCTCTGCCACTGACACCCTGTATCTTTTTAGTGGCTTACAAATACGTTATGCTTTAGACCAGTGGTCCCCCCAAATGGCGGTCCGTGGACCTTTGCCGGTCCCCATAACAAAAATATTTATTGTCAAATAGAAATAAAAGTATAAAAATAAATCATTCACCGGTCCCTGGTAGAATTTTGAAACTTGTTCACTTGTCCGCCAAACTGAAACGTTTGGGAACCACTGCTTCAGGCAAAAAATAGCATACAAGACATCGAAACCACCCACACACCCCTCAAACTAGTTCTATTTCGATTAAGAATCATGTGGCTCATTGGTCATGGATGAACCAATTGGGGGGGGGGGGGCTGTTGATCGGTCAACATGCTTGTTCGCCAAACATCTGTAAACGTGTCAGAGATTAGTAATGGGAACATATTGGGGTTTTAATAGTTGGTGGGGGGGGGGGCTAGTTTCTGTGTTTGAATGGAGAATACGTCTTTGCTTTATCATGCGAGAGGTTGGTATACGTTCATTCATCCTCACCTTACGTGAGGAGAGTATAAACAAAAAAGGGGGGGGTGTCTTACGTTGTAGAGATTTTACCTCTTCCCAAGTAGATTAGTATAGGGTGTATTAAATTGGGTGGAGGTCGTATTCTTGATTGTATTATTACTGATGGCGTTTCCAAATGTTATCCAGCACTTCGTCCAGTGATCAGAGCCTGCCTCTTTATATCTGCTGTTATTGTAATTTCTAACCCTCTGTTAGAATCCGATTCCATCGATCAGTGGTAATATGGACCGTGCCTGGTTAACCCTACTCACCACAAGTCGTCTTAAGGAAGTCATCTCGGGGCTGTTTTAAGACTGAAGGCGTTGCCTCAATCTCAGTCAGTCCGTATAGCATGTACTTTTACTTTAATAACGCAGTTTCTCAGCTTTGTGTTCTACTTAAAATTTGAGCACCCCTTTGAATGTGAGGCCTCCTCCCCCCCCCCCCCATACACACACACAGGCCAATTCTGAGACCCATGAAAACTACTTTTATACCATACGTTTTGCTTTACTTAGACTTCATTTGCTGTGTTCCAGAGCTTTGTTTGAAAAATTTCCTTGACTTTCAATGTCTAGTCTGTTGTCGCCACTCACTGGAAATGACCTGGGAGTTGTGTGACCTTGGAACATTTACGCACTTTTTTGTGTGGGGGGGGGGGCGAATGTTCGCGTTTGTCTCATGACGCAATTCATTTACGTCATGAATAATGCAGCACACAAGTGGAAATACTACCTTATCCAGCTGGTGCCAGGGGTAGTGACAAGGTGGTTTCGGCGAATTAGCCGTTTTCTTTCGTTTAATGCAGTGCCCTCGTTGTTGAATTTGGTCGGTGTTACTGGAGGGGCGGGGCTGGTGTCTTTATGGGGATGGTATGGCATCTAAGGGCTGTGGGATGGTATGGTATCTAAGGGCTGTGGGATGTTGTAAGAGAGGGTAGGCGAGTCTTTAAGATAACAAGGAAGGTCATGTACAACGATGCTGATACAAACGAGGTTTTAGTTTTGGTGTAAACGCAAAAACGCAATGATAATATTAACTAGGGGGTGTTGCGATGCAACAAAAGATAATACTAACGAGTGAGGTGTGAATGTAACAAAAGCTAATACTAACGAGGATGTGTTGATGTACGGCGAGAGTCTCTCTAGTTTCCAGTCATAGCAGTATATTCCATCAAACCTTTCAAATGATATGCCTTGGTATCGTTTACGCTCGTTTTTTCCCCTTATACTTAAATAGATCTATATCGAATCTACCAATACTCTAAGAAAATGCAGGCATCATTACTCTACTAAGTTTTATTCTCCAACTCGTACATATTGACTGTATACGTCTAAGAACCAATCTCACTGCCATCCCTTTTCTTGTACACTGTACTCGTCAATATTGGACGACTCGTTCAGTGTGGCCTATTACCTCGTACGTCTGTTTGATAAGGTTTAACCTTTGCTCGCACCTGTATACCACTAGCTGTGGCATTCGATTACTTTCGCTCCTTGTATATCGAGCATCGGGATCAATAGCTCTGTATTCTCTCCCTCTTTAGCTAACATATGCAATTACAGGCTTTTAGAGCTGAAGATGAATTACTAAAAATCAGCTGTCGTCGTGGGGCGGAAAGATGGGTCATCTCACTGTGCTATCTAGGGTGAGTGGGCAGGGGAAAATGGTGTTGTTTTTTTTGGGGGGGGGGCGGGGGATACATTTTGTCGAGGTGGTGTCTCCCAGATACTCTTAACTTAATGTCTAAGTGACATTTAATTTATACACCGGTGCATAGCAGGTTTCTCCGAGTACCGAACATCAGCGGATCTCACACCGGATAAAACCCACTGCAGTGTTTCTCAATAATTTCTTGACACCGCTGCTTAAGACATTTAAAGCCTTCTTCACCAGGTCTTATTACTCTCATTGGCACTCAAACTCTCGGCATTATAGTCCATAGCTTTATTTTATCATTACTCTTATCAATTTTGGTCGTGCTTACAGAAACGCTGATGTAACTGTTTTAACTAAGATGGCTCCAGGAGGCAGAGTCTGCGTCCCTTGTTGTATAATCCTTGATTGCTGACATGTCTTGGGTGTATAAATTAGAACATGCCGTGTACGGTACAGGGAGCTTAAGTGTCAGCTTTTATTTGCCTTTACACATACACACACACATATAATATATATATACGCATCAGAGGTTTCCAAACTTTTTCGGGTAAATTTAGATACACTGTCAGAAATTATCACTACGGTATAAGAGCACACACCGAAAATAGTTTTTTGTGTGCTTGGGAGCATTACGAAATTATTCATAGCTTTGTCTTTGTAGAACACAGATTCAAAAGTTTTCTCTCTGAAAAAAATAGTATTAGTTTTAAGATTACTGTCTGCTAATCATGCAGTTTGGAACCAGGACTACATAGATTGTAATGCCTCTATTGGTTCCATGTTACATTGCTAAGTGTCTCCTCCTCAGAGACCTAGGATTTGTGAAAGCCGGCGTTGGCTAATTGACGCCTACCATTTGCTCCCCCACACCACGTTGTCCGTCCCGTGCTCCGTAGAGCTCAAGTCACGCGTAGCGTCGTGTGTGACAGCGATATCACGTGGCGGCTCAGCTCCTGGTGATGAAGTGTTTGGAGATCTTTTCTTATCTGTTAAGACAGTCTGTACACGCTGAGTGCTACCGGTATCATCAATCTTTTCTTTTTGCCTGTCTAAATATTATGATATTCAGATGATTTGATAGATCTTATTCAGCTTATTTTGAAGATTGAAATTTCGATCCTGCGTATCCTTGTCCATTGTGGGAACTGATAGAATTTATGAGGTGCAAAACCTCCCGTACCAGCTTGTCTCTCGTGTGCTTCATGTTGGCATAATAGACCCACTTCCCGTCAACCTATCAAGCTGACACGTGGCACATCGACCGGTTATTTATCTTTTTTTCCTGCCCGTCGACATCATTAAGTTGTGATTATTACAACTGTCTGATGTCTAACAACATAAACTTGTGTGTTTGTTACAACTGATTTCTGATAGCATGACGTTGTGATTTTTACCTCTGTCTGATGTCTGTCAACATTACATTGCGATTGTTACCACTATCTTATGTCTTAACACCTTCAAGTCGAAGATTTTGTAAGTAATAATTAGTTCATTTTTTTGGTTCGCACCGCATTTCCAGCTTTCATTGAGTCGGTAATATTTAATAGCAGTCCGCCTTTCGCAGAGCGTGTTTCTGTTCCGGTCACGTTTGCGTGCAAGTCCCTGGGATTATCGCAATGTGCGTGGCTGGGAGAAATGCTCTGTCATTCTGAGACCGGCCATGATGGTCTGGCGATAGGGTCAACTCGCCGGCAGCCTCTTCGCTGTCAGCCTTGTTTTACTCTAATCAATACTCCCATGAGTCTTTGTGATATTATGGAGAGATGTATATTAGAAGATAATCTTATGCTGAACTATTTTCCATCTGCCTTTTCCGTCTCCTGGATTTAACCGATACTTAAACCCAATTGATTGAAGTAGGCCACACACAAACGTATCAATGATCATTTGACATGTCTTAAGCAGCCCATAGTTTACATTTTTACGGATATCCATTATTTCCACATATTTTTTTTCCTAATAGGAAGACATTCTTATATCCAGAATTGTCTTGTCTGGCATTTGGTGTTATGAAGTACCGGATCAGACCATTTTTTGTAGAACCTTAATTAAACTGCCATAATTACTGATATTAACCAAGGTTGCCTCGATCACCCGCGAAGTGACTTGCTCTCACATGAGATTGGCATTCATGTTCAAGGTATTCTAGTTGTTAATCTGAGGCAGAGATTGCGATTGCCAGATTAATATCAAACAAGTAAGGAAAAAGGATTACGTACCCTTCTTTGAAATCCCCGCGCAATTAACATTGAATATTGCACCACACTACGATACTTGTTCTAAATATAGCCTTTTGGTCACGGGTCGCGACGTTCTTTATTGAACTGCGCACTGTGCAAGTTCTGTCAAAATCATTTACGGTACAGTTTTGTGAATGGATTCTGTTGCTGGGAAATCACTTCCAGTCGTGATATTGGAAGAAGTGTGCTATTGGCTGTAGCTATTCTAATAAAGCTATCGTTTATTTTTGTTTTCCTTCTCTGTGATATACATTGAGAGATGCACTGGAGATTTCACCTATTTAAATGTTAGTACTAGGCTTTTTTTTTTCTTCTTTTGGCCTCTGGGGTTTCCCTAATTGCGTCCGTCTAATTATAGCACACCGAGACGCTCCCTATACTTTCTGTGATAGACAGACACACTGCGGGACTCCGTCATGTGGATTGGTTCACTGGATGTACTTTGTTTACTAACGAGCAGTTCTTGGTGGCAGTGAATATTTTAGTGCTGAATGGATGTATTGTGGCGAGGTAAGCTTAAGTCGTCGGCCCCTGCTTCTTCCTCCTCTTGAACCAGAGTCACTGACTTGGCATAATGGTCGTTATTTTGTCTTTCTCCCAAGTATTATGTAATAAAACAGCGTTATTCCATTCAAGTGACATTCAAAGGATGTTTTTAACATGCATTTGTGTGTGTGGGAGAGAGAGAGAGGGGGGGGGCTGACAACACTTGAAGTTGGTCACGTCATGATTAGTAGAATTGTGCTCATCCCACATACTTTTTGTCACCACATATCAACTATAATGTCAACTTTTCTCTAACGGACAGCTGCTTCTCTAAAGCTGCTAGCTTGTGAGTATTGATCACAGTATGTCGATTTCCACGTATTTCATTGTGGGTCTACCAACCCAATGATCTTGTCTGGTGAAATAACGTTATGCCGAGGAGAGCGAAGGGGACACGTGTGTTCCATGCTGACTAGTGGTATGCTGTTGCTGAAACCATCATTAGTTTTGGGTCTATATTATTGAAAGGACATTGACGATGAAATGACACCGACCTTACTGACGATGGAATGACACCGACCTTACTGACGATGGAATGACACCGACCTTACTGACGATCGAATGACACCGACCTTACTGACGATCGAATGACACCGACCTTACTGACGATCGAATGACACCGACCTTACTGACGATGGAATGACATGTTGGAGACGAGATTTGTTTTGGGCGACTGACACAACACTGCTGAGTGTGGATCAATACTGGCTGGTGCTGCACTTGTGGGGGAGGGGATGTTCAGCCGCGGCGAAGAGGAAGTGATAATTAATTAGCTGTACAGCTTCTGATAGACACGTGGTCTGATGGCCTTGTCCAAAGATCCCTTGACCTGCTCTCTCCCCTCCACCACTTATAGGTGTTCTTGTGAGCCACTATCAAGCAGGCAAACATATCAAGTCCTTTTCAACAGGTGATGTATTGTGTAAGCCTGGTATTGATTGCCTGGTTTGGCGCCCGTGGTAATTTAATTAGTTGTTGGCGTACGTATGCTAGCTGTCGTATATCACTGTCTCACTAATGGGGCCGTACGTATGGTAGCTGATGTATCACTGTCTCACTAATGGGGCCGTACGTACGGTAGCTGACTTATCACTGCCTTACATATACATTTCCGATATGTAATTAAATACATGTTTGGTCCAAAGGCTTACGCAAGAAACATTTTCTTTTCCCTCCTGGCCATCACTCTCTTTTTGTTCATACTACCAAAATTTCGCCTCTAGAGAAGTTCGCTAGATACTGCTAATTGTGGTGGCGGTGAGGGTTGTCCAGGCAATACTGATCTCCAGCGGTCACACTTCTACCCCGCCAAATATATTGACATTATCTCTGATTTCTCCGTTTGTGTGACATGATGTATAACCGTTTGATAAGATTTTCTGGTGTACATGGAAGTATTCATAGGGCAAATGGTCTTATTTCTTAATGTGCATTAAAAGTCTCCCAGCACTTAAGCCGGTTGTAGAGGTGCATAGCGTGCTATTACCCGTGTCGTATCTTAGTTGAGTTATTTTAACACTAAGTACTTGGAATGGCACGGTTTATTCTTGCACGCCGATATATTTTCCCTATTCAGTAACATTTGTATGTCATTGATGACACGTATGTCATTGATGAAGTGCTATACCAATCTTGTAACTAGGTATAGTATAAGCCATTCCTTTTTTTTTATATTAAGCCAACGATGGTGGTATCACCAAATTTGATGCTTGGAAAGGCGTGGTGGCATGGTCTCTGGATATCATTCCTATATAACGTGTCTATAGAACCCGACGCAGCCCCGATTGATGACTTATAATTTATGACGGTTGTGATATCTACATCCTGGCAGACTAATTGATCGTTTTCTCTGTGACCTTCCTTGTCACGAGAGCCGTTGAACTGGGAAAGCGAAGGTCAACCCCTCAATTGTAATGTAAAAGATTGTTTGTTCCTTGAGTCTACACAGTCACCTGTCGTATTTCTACGATTGACTTTGAGTCATTTGGGGTGGCTCTCTGGCTCTATGTCTCCCTCCGTCCACCCATCATTTATGGCTGAGGAATATTTTGCAAGTTTTACTATAGCTGCATCCAGTGGCGTAGCTGGGGTACGTGCCGCCCGGGGCGGGCCAAGATTTCTGCCGCCCCTTCATTTAAAGTAAAAGGTGAATCCTGGGGTGGACCGCCACCTCAGCGCCCCTACTTTCGCGGCTACCTCAGCGCCCCTACTTTCTCGGCTGGCAGCATCCCTGTCAGTGGTTCATGGTTGAACTAACGAGTGATAAGAGCAGTTCATATTGTCTGTCTCTTGTCATTTATTTAGGATGTGTCTGTGCCACAATAGTGAACCATTTATAGAATACACTCTTTTATTTGCTCCTTATACTGTCAGCCACACAGGGCCGGCCCTAACAATTGCGGAGCCCTATGCGAAACGGATTGCGCGGGGCCCAGTCTAGGTAGGGATAAGGATAATAAGTGAAAATTAAGATTTTGGATTAGAAACTGGGGCCTATGAAAGTGCGGTGCCCACTGCGGCTGCATAGGTTGCAGTGGCCTAAGGCCGGCCCTGCACCCACATACACTTACTCCTGAGGACAGGTGAGAACATAGCTGGTCAGACAATGTATCGGGGGTGATCTCGTGCTAAAATTTATTACAACACACTACTGACTAGACAACCAAGACATGTCATACTCACTAGACTACCAAGACATTTCATACTGACGTGACAACCTAGACATGTTCTACTGACTAGACACCAAGACATTGAGGTGAAGTTCGATAGCCGTTTTTGCCTCGCTTGCCTGCATTCCACCCCCAACCCCCTCGCCCTGTTCTCTGTTCATGGTTTGTTTTGGCCGTTGTCAAGGTAACTGTGCTGCATTTTTTTTTGTTACTGTGTGGGGATTATAGGAGATAGATTGTGTTTGCCGTGAGTAATTGGGTCAGCTTGACTTGGATGAGTTGTAGATTGTGTGTTGTCTGTCTGCAGCACAGGTAGTTTTTTTGTGTGCTAAATGTCTATTATTGGTGCTCCGTTTGTGGGATTATTGTGTGATTTTACCAGCTTAAGATCTGTAACAAGATGTTGACTAAAGCAGTTTTCAATTGAATATTTAGCTCAGTTCTGCCAGTAAGTCCGCCAGGAACCATTAGTTAATGAGCAGTGGGAAGCGGATTGATGTCCTAATTAGTTTTATCCATTTATTCATCTGAGTGCGTTTGTCTATGACTTGTGTTATCTTGTTTTATAACACTCTGCGGTTGCACATTTTTAATTATATGTATATTTGTATTTTTCTTTATATATATATATATATATATCAAATATATATATTGTCATTTTAGTATTAGAAACTAGAAGTAAGAGAGAAAAAATTCAAATGTCAATGCAATGCGTCTGCAGTCTATGACATTAACTTGGAATAAGCTTTTGTCTACTTACATGTGGGCTGCATATCACACACATTCTGCCCCCATTTCAGAGTCTTTAATCTGTGTGATATTAATGGAGTAATGTATGTTATTAATCTTCTTGTGGGCCACGTTGAAAGAATTTCGTTTTGTATAGACCATACCTCTGAAGGTTACGGCTAAGGGTAACCTTAGAACAGAGGATTTGGTGATGACCTGGGCCATTTCTTTATTGTATGCACCTCAAGTGTAGGGCATAGGTGTGAAAAAATGTGTGTAATGTGGGGGGGGGGTGCGCTAAATGGCCCCTCCCCCTCTGTATCATTATCAAATTAAATACCATGTAAATACCCTTAGGGTATGTGTTGGTCAAGTGTAGACATAGCATTGTTGAAGCTGTTTTTGGAGTTATTTTGTTTTATGATGTAAAATAAATGTAGTTGACAGTATTTAGAAAATAATGGAGGAACTTAACAAATGGCACTGTGTTCTCCAACTTTAGTGGTCTTGCATGACTGGGTGTTTTTATTCAAAATGACTATGATCTCTGGTCCCTCATAGGCATACTCTCTTTATGAAGTTCCATCAAACTGCCATCATAAAGAAAGAAAGGGACATATGTCTAAATAGACTTATCTAACTGCTCAACCCCCAGCAGGTAGACTAAATAACCTTTACATGATTTCTTCAATGTAACATGAGCTCTAACAGAATTTCGTTAACATTTTCATCTCTTTGACATTATTTTCATGTTCTCCTAGTACTCCTAATTGTATGCTGCATGTATTTGGGTTAATCTTGGCTTGAATGGCTCTGAATTCAACTTTTTTTACGAATGGTTTCGTATCAGTTCCCAAAAGAGTGGTTTTGTATGTTCCCAGATTTGCATCATGCACTTCTTAGTATTCTGCCATGAGACTTAATCACTTTGAAACGCTAATCTGCGCATTGCTAACCATGTCAGTTAAGGCAGTGTTGTCAAGTTTTTCAAGTCGCTGCCTCTCATAAAACAAAGCTAATGAGTGATGCATTGATTGTGTTTCAACTGAAACATATTTAAGCTTTGATGACTTTGTGGATCCTTATTTTGGTCATCTGTGGGGAAAGCAATATGTTTGGGGAGATTCCATTTGTTTGGCTATAAGTTTTTGTGTGGTGCAGCATGCAGATGCTAGATTGCCTTGTTTCAGCTGTATAAGGGGCAAGGGGCAAAAACAATGTGTTTAGGGAGATTCCATTTGTTTGGTTTAAGTCTGTGTGGCGCAACACACAGATGCTAGATTGCCTTGTTTCAGCCATATCAGGGTGAAATCCAGATAATAGACAGCAATAAAGTGTTGGTTCATTTAATGCCCTTCAGTTAAGTGAGGCAATTACAAAGGGAACACTTTTGACATTGCATTTAGTATTTATTAACTTTTTTTAAAATCTGTTATGCACTTCTTGATAAATTTAGTTCAATGGGATAGCAGGAACATGTACCTGAAAAAATGCAACAGTGTATTTGCTGAGTTGTTCCATTTTTGGAACACGCCCATAACTCAACAATGTGATATAATAGAACATTTTTTTCCTCAGTTTATCATTTTTGAAAATTATTTTAATGAATCCTGTATAAATTTCAAGCAAAAAAATTTTTTTTAAAAATTACAACCTCCTGCATAAAAGTTTAAGAAAAACAATTTTTTTCTTTTTTAAATTTCAGCAAGTGGCAGATTGTCACCAATAACAGACCTATAAATATCTAGTTCAATGCACTGAATTTCTAAGCTCCATAGCTCTAGTACACAGGTTCTCAACCCCCCCCCCCCCCCACACACACACACATTTTCCCCCTCTTTTCCACACACATTTCATGCTGTTCAGAAAGAAGCACTGTACTTTGTGTTTGAAAAGAGAATGTGTAGTGAAGTTCTGGGCTGATTGTAGGCCTGCCTATTATTTGCTCAGTTCTGTTTGTGTAGGCCACTGGGGATATGGTGTTGAAGGGACAAATTTTCCAGTGTCATTTGTTGTGATGTGATTTATTTAGTGAAGTTTTTTTTCTCAGATATATGAAGTTAAATTAGGGCCTTCTGTTCCTTTATTTCCAATAAAACTTTTGCTTTTGGACCTGATTTCAGTAAGTTTCTCATTTAAAGCAAGTCATTTGCCCATTAGATTTTTCCTATAACTTATATGTTTTATTTGCAAAGCTTTTTTTTTTTAGGTCATCTGTTTTAAGATCAGATTTTTAAAAAAGAATTAACTTATTTAACTCTTATTCGGAGGCAATATATCTGTAAATATTTAATCTTTTATACAGCAATACAGTTGTAATACAAGTGTGGAAAGCACACAACAGTATTAATGCTGACAGAAACCCACTGTAGAAGTAAAATAATAATAAAATAATAAAAACAAATTTACTGGAAGAGTGCATACAGAATATTTTAGCTATTCTGTCTTTGTATGAAATACATTGCCAAAGTTCTGAAGGAATCTCCCATGTAATAATAGATGTGTGCGTTTGTGTATGTTTATTCTGAAAACAGCTGTATGAAACCAGCATTGCTTATTACTTTTACAAAACGCAATCACTTTATTAAATTTAACTTATCTTTTTATCTTTTTTCCTCGTAGTTTTTCGGTGAGTTTGGCCACACCTTTATGGAGTTTGTCACCAACAGTGGAGATTACTGCCAGGCACAACACTTCCCACGCGAGGAGTAAGACCTCAGCCTGCCAAGAGAGCGGAGCGTCTTGCTAAAGTCTAAATTAATTGTGCACCTTGGATTCTATAGATCAGTTGCTAAAGTTTACACCCCACACCTCGGTATCCTGATCATACAAGATTTTTTCACACCTCACTTGAAGGTAATTTTATCTGTAAGCTTCTAGCTTGATTCAATGTTTAAAAAAAATATAACAATAATACCAAGTGGAATTAGTGCTTCTGCATCTACTATAAGTTTGAGGGTATTAAGATTTTTCTGAAATAGCTCTATAGACCAAGTAAATAAGCCAAAAAAATAAGCTAACGTATAGATCAAGCATATAAGTTATCAATGTGTAGATACAGCTTATAATCTAAAAATATGTAGATTAATTTAATGTTTAGGTATAGCTAAAAATATGTAGACCTACCTTGTAATCTAAAGAAATGTGAAAAATTCTTCTCTGGTATTTATCAGGATGTTAATTTTTTTTAAACATTAGAGAATTATTTGATTAAGAAATTAATATCTAGTAATGTTTTCTGTGTTTTTATCTAAACTCCTATTCTGCCAATTGCTTGAATTTACTATTCTCCTGTTGTTTACTTTTAGGTGTGTCATCGAGTTCCGGTACTTTTGTTTGTTTACATGAAAAGAACTTCACAACTCAGTTGTCTCATCCACCACAGTGACTAACTGTACTTTGCCATTTCTGAGTTGGAGGACACACATTGAAGATTCACCCCCTGTTCTTGTCGCACACTTTCACCAACAGCCCTTGGTCCAGACTGGCCCAGGGTTACATTGCCAAATCAGAGAGGTTCTACGTCATACCTTACTCTCCAACGTCGCTATTTTAATGGGGTAGACTTACTGGCATTTCGGCTCTCCCCTCCCCCACAGTCAAGCAGATTAACTGCCTGTTAATAATACTGCCATTTTGTGACCACAGCTGACCATTTGTGCAGGATTGAACTCAACTCTCAATTCAAGACCTTTGGAATAACATTAATTATATTATTATTATTTTTCAAGTAGAAACAGAAAGTAAAAAATTCAAGTGTAATCATGGAAGCTTTGAAGTAAGCATCTGAGCAGTTTTGTTTGCAGTTCGTGTTAAGTTTAAAAGTTCGATTTTTGAAACGGAATTAGTCAATCCCAACTGTCTTTCAGAAAAGCTCTCCCCATTTGAGGGAAAAAGGTTTGGAAGTAGAAGAGTATTAATAAAAGAATTGAAGAGTATTAATAAAAGAAAAAGTAAAGTGACATACTTGACTGTCCAACTACTCAATTTTAAAAAAAAAAATTTGAGTGAAAATTCTGGAAGGATTTCATCAATCTTATTCTACGACAATCATAGGGTAAACTCATATACCTTTTTAAAGTTAACTGTTGCGTTCCTACTTTGATCAGTGATTCCATCCTCTTTTTTTTTTAAATTCCAGGATTGTTGCTCATTTTTTTAATCAAGTGTCAAAAAAAAAAATTGTGGCATTGTGAACACTTGGATACAATTGTGAAGTATTACCATTACCTCATTTATTTTAGAGAAAAAAAAAGTATTATCACAAATTAGCGTTGTTTTGTGGAGTAAGTAACCTACCCTAGTACCTGGAACTTAAGTGCTTCAACATTTAACAGTGATTACCTGTGTGACAGACTCAACCCGTGTTCTTCCACACTGAAAATTGTGTTTGTGTGTGCTAGTGGTTACATTCTCCTCTGGACTAAAAGCTATATTCCTGGGAAGTTACAGAGGCTGTGTGTTTTTATTTATCTTTTTCTTTCCAAAAGAGGAAAGAGTTTCAGTAAGATTTGGTCGAGCCACGAATGCGAGCTGCCTTTAACAGCATCCATGATGAAAGCACGCAGGCCAGAACCCGCGGAGATCTGCTTCAAGAACATGAGATTCCTCATTACAGATCGGCCAACAGATGCCAATCTTGACAAGTTCTTGCAGGTAAAATAGTTGTTTAGTCTATAGAATTGTTTACAATTGTTCCAAATACAGGTAGCTTTTTAGCATTAAATTTATTTAAATGTAAACCTACATTGCATTTTTACAAATATTTTAAATATTATTCAAGGTTGATTGTACAGTCAGCGTTAGCGAAAGTATGCGGGATTAGAAATTTTCATCTGCAGCAAAATCATCTCCTTGGATAACACCTAAAATGTTTTCTTCAGTGGAAGCTGCTTTGACGCCATTGCTAATAAGCAGCAGGGCCTTGACCTGGTGCCCATCACACTGTCTAATATTTATTTAAATAGAAGCCCAACAGGAATCATCAATCCTGACCGAAATATGTAGAATAGATAAATGGGAAGGAATAGTGGGGGGGTACTAAGATTTAATTAACTTTTTTTAAGCCCTAGTAAACATGGAGTAAAACATTCTTTTCAGTTAAGATTTTTTTTTTTTTTATTCATATGGTACAAAATCTCAGAGCTGACCTTTCTTGACTGCTTTGAGTGTTCATGTGTTCATCGGTGCATTATTTGAGGTTCTGTTTAATTTGTCAATTTGTTGTGTTATGATTTTTTTTCTTTTCATTTTTAATAACATAATTTTAATTTGTGATCCAGGAGCTTCAGAAACATGGTGTTAAAGATGTTGTACGTGTATGTGAGCCCACCTACAGCAAAGAGAAACTTGGAGAGAATGGAATAAGAGTTATGGTAAATACAAATGATTTTAAATAATCTGTTTTAGCTTCACGAAGCAAGCCTGTGCATATGCCCTGACCGTAAACTATTATGAAGTTCTGGTATACTATTGTACTTCCTTGATACTCCCTTTTTATCAACAATCTTATAAATTAAAGTTTTATTTCCAATTTATTTACTTCCTGAATCTATAGATTTTGGGGCCATGTATATTTTTAGACTGTTTAATACATGCTAAATGATATGGTTTTTTCCTTTATTTATACTTGGATTTATCCTTTTCTGAGAAATGAATATGATTTATCCTCAGTACGCCTTGTCATTCTTATATGTAGATCGTTGTCATTCTTTTATGTAGATCATTTTATATTGGAATCTATGGAGATCTTAATGTTTAATATATATTAGTATTAGGGTTTCCCCTTTTAAGTAAATAAGCCAATTACCAATTATTCACAGCTATTTTGGGCATTGGGATCCTCGGCAAAGCTACTTCAAATTGATCAGTGAAGGCTGAACAGGCTGAGAAGCTTGTCACTTTCATCAAGCAGTTTCCAGAAAGTTCATGCATAGAACATTATATTTTGAAATGATATTTTGGGGATACAAGGATTTGAAGGAAAAAAATAGATTTTGAAAAATAAATCTCTTTATATTCTGAAAAAGGACCATCTTTTCTAATATAGTACTAAGGGAAGCTCCCCCTCTCTCATATGGGCTAGGCATTTCCATCTAGAAAAGTGGATTGCGTCTTGTAAACATCCATTTTGTCTGTGGTTTATACAGAATACCCCTTTTGTAATTACAAAGACATCCTTTGTTCTGCCAAAAAGGGGCATCTCTCTCTGAAATAATCCAAAGAATTCTGCTCATGTCCCTCTCAATTATTGGCTATGCCTTTGGGAACATGAAATGTATTGATACCCTAGTTACAACCCCAATAAAATACACAAACATCTCAATTTTATATCTAATACAGCCATTGGTGCAGCCCTTGTTTATATGGAACAGTGCTTTAGTGAATGACTGTTACCTTGTATGAAAGTAGTGTAATGTTTGGCCAAGTGTTATCCTTGGTTTCTACCTTAAAAGACATGAAATTGTTTTTCTTACCATATAGGATTATTGTTTTTCTCACTCTATAGGACTGGGAATTTGATGATGGCAGTCCACCTCCACCAGAAATCGTACAAGACTGGTTTAATCTACTCAAATCTCGCTTCACTGAAGACCCTGGCTGTTGTGTGGCTGTACATTGTGTAGCGGGGCTTGGGAGGTAAGTTTTTATTTAGTTCTTGTCTGAATGCCATACTGCTCAAAAACTTTATGTGCTTTTGGTATGTTGTTTTAACTGTTTACATAAACAATACATTTCTAGACAATTCCATCATTAGAAGGCAGTAATTAATTTTTAGTAATTTCATATATATTTTTTTTCTTATTCATTCTGAGTCATTTCCATCTCTGGATGTCTTCAATTCATTTCAAGAAATATATATTTAAAAAAAAAAATTCCAGTCACTTCAATAGTGGCAAAAATAGTTGTTCTAATAGTCAATAAATGATAAAAGTATTTTTGGGGACACTTGTTAGTTATACATAAGCACCTGAGCTTATATAATAATCATTCAATTTTACAGGGCTCCAGTTCTAGTTGCGTTGGCCCTTATGGAAGCAGGTCTTAAGTATGAAGATGCTGTAGAGATGATACGAGAGTAAGTTTTTCATCTGTTATCAGCCAAGGTCTAATTACCTATCAAAAACTAATTAAACCTCTATAAATGAATGTACAGTTCTAAGTCGAAATGGAGCAGTGTTTGAGGCTAGCTTAAAAATTAAACCTTTTTAGAATTAAAATAACTTTTTAGCTTTATATGATTATATATGAGCTATCCCTGTTGAATTCAAAAGAATATTTTTTCAAGATATTAATGCAAGTTATCTAGAGAAAAGCTGCAGTCATTGGTATTGACCGTTTATGCTTGTCACTTTCCAGAAAACGTCGTGGTGCTATCAACACAAAGCAGTTGGCTTATCTAGAACACTATCGTGCTAAGTCGAGGCTGAGATTGAAGAATGGACGTAATGGAAGTAGCCATCATGGCTGTAGTATCCTGTGAAATAATTGCCTGGGTGGTTGACTGTGATCAGGAGACCCTTCCTTTTTGGATGTATATTCCATAACTTTTTGGTTTTAATTCTGGGCAAATGTTCTCCTTTGAAATATGAAATGATATTTTTTTAAAAAATGTTTTAGTGGAAAATTTTAATAGGCTATGTCATAAGGCAGGGGTCGGGAACCTATGGTTCGCGAGCCAGATGTGGCTCTATTGATGGCTGCATCTGGCTCGCAGACAAATGTTCAAATATAAAAAAAGTCGCAGAAATGGTAAGAAATACTCATTATTGATTAGCAACAGCATAACAATGTTATTAAAAAGAATTCAGAGACATAATTATTGCATTTTTAGTGTTGAAATACACAAAATGCACACATTTACTGGAATTTTTAGTTTTAAACATAATGTATGGCTCTCACAGAATTACTTTTCAAAATATGTAGTGTCCATGGCTCTCCCGACCCCTGTCATAAGGCTTTCTTCTTTCTGTTTTTATATTCTTTTCTCAGTCCAGAAGGAATCACTAGCAGCATTTGATAGCTCATTTTCAAGGCAGTGGTGGTTGACTAAATTGAGTCAGTGTAATAAATGCTCTCTCGCTTGGCTTATAGATTAGCAAGAAATGACAAAAATGAAGAAATTTACTATGTTTAGCTTCTGGTTAGTTATTGCGATTAGCTTTCAGTTCCAAGAAATTTTCCACCCTTCCCATTTTTTGCTTGTTTGTTGGAACCAGACAGTTATGTTGTTGTTTTTTTTTTGTTTGTTTTTTTGTTTTTTTTACCTGCCAAAGTCATGTCGTTACATTCATCTCCATTTGAAACATGGTGTCATACCTCGAGTAATGTTTTAGTTTTTTTTTATCCATTTTCAAACATGATGGGAAAGACTCTAACTCTAGCATACACTTATTCTAGATCCGCAGGTTACTATTTATAGAATGAATTGAAGACAGTTTTAATTTTGTGATGTCATCTCTATGTTTCATTGATACAGCAGAATTACTTTAAAATGCTGCTAATGTGGCAATGACAAGTCCAGCACAACTCTCATTTAATTGTACATACAAGATCTGGAACCTATTTTAAGTCTGGAGATTAGGTCAAAAAAGGACCTCGTAGCATTTAACATCATTTCAGTATGTTTTCAAGCTTATCTTAAGACATGAAGCCATCAGGCTTCTGCATTTTAACAACAAATGTGGACTCTTTTTTTATCCCACTGCTTGCACAATGTTCTTTTTAAGAATAGTTTCTATTTTATAAGGCAGTTATTTTTGTATACAGTCTCAATGAAGATATAATCAAATAACAAGATCTTAATTAATTAGATAAATACAACTTGTAGAAAGTGTTTGTGCCTTGTATTGTGACTACAGATGACAGCTGCTTTCTTGAGACTGGAGGACTGTGTGCATATTAGAATAGTACTACTTCGGTTACATGTAGCGGACTTAGAAAAAACATGCTACATGTACATTTAAAATAACAAGTCGAGATGCTTGATAAGCATTATGTGCTGCATTTGATAGCTGTTTCTTTGTTGTTCAGAAATACTGTGCACAGTGGGAAGAAACTGTATGAGGACCGGAATATTGGGGGCACATGATGTATGAATTAAGTCAGGAATACGGTGCACTGTAGAAACATGACCCTATGCTAATCTTAGTTTGATTACAATATTAATAGCTCACATAAAGAATTACCTAATAAGAGCATAAATTGTGATGCAACTTTTATTTTCTTAGTTTCACTCACGCTATAAAAAAACTAAATGGAGCATAAAGAAGTGTATATAAAGTAAAAGTTAAATGAGTGAATCAGTTCTGTTCAGTTAAACCATTTAGGTTTTTGTTTGTGTGGTTCAGCTCTGGAGATAACCTTGGTGATTGGCTCTTGCTTAATATTGCAAATTTAAAAGAGTTAGCCTGGTAAATGCTACAATAAAATCCATTTGTGATATAGTTTTAAATAGTATTACTAATGTTTTGTCAATTGTATTATGGTAAATTGTTTTGAATATTTACTGTCAAAAAATATTAGTTTTAGCACTTAATATTTGTATCAAGATTGACTTAATCAAAAGAACTTAACAATTTTGAGTAACAAAAACAATAGCACTGAAAGATCCGAATTGAATTAGAAATTTGACATGGAAAATTTGATGTAAACAATTAATTTTTCAATATTTGAATAATATTTCACTACCCATTTCCTGTAAAGTATGTAAATAAGAAAGACCAGAGACTGTTCCCTTTACCATTTAAGTTTTTTCTGCTATGAAATGTTTGAAGAATCTAAAACAATTTCCATAGTATCTGAGATTGAGTTATGTCTCATTCTTTACACTTCAGAAGGAAAAAACAACTGTTTAGCTTCGCACACTATGAAATACAAGAATAATATCCAGCAGAGAATGTCCACCCTTTTGAGCCTTAGAACAGATTTAGTTTTTATTTTAATTATTAGCCTTTTTTTTTTCTATTTTCAATAAGTTTTTTTAAATATAAAAAAAGCATTTTACTTTGAGCACCAATCACATAACTATTGTCTTGTCTATGTATGCATTTGGAATGCTTCAAGATATCACCGTTTTAGGGCGTGTATTATCTATATATTTCTGAGTGGAATTTATGCTGTCAGAAGTGATTTGTATGTTGGTCTCCGTTTTTATATGTGAGCGATTGTCCAAGTGAAAAGTTGACCTGGCTAGTGATAAAGAACACATTCTGAATGTCCATTAGGCATATGAGAAGTTTTCTTCACAATCACAAAATTATCACCTATCATAAGTTATTTACATTGGGAGATTTTTTTTTTGCTTTCTACATTTTTGACATTAATTTTGCATGTGTAAATATTGTTAAGGAATTTTTAGATGCAAGGAAACACATTGTAATATAATAAGTTATTTTAATGTATTCAAATAAAATTAACTTAAAATTTGTTTTTTTAAAATTGATATTATATAATAAATAATGAAAAGAAATAGTAGCTATCTCTCCCTCCTCCCCA
Organism: Lymnaea stagnalis; assembly: GCA_964033795.1. NCBI lineage: Eukaryota > Metazoa > Mollusca > Gastropoda > Lymnaeidae > Lymnaea > Lymnaea stagnalis. The sequence goes on from CAXITT010001018.1 coordinate 196,012, forward strand.
AACGTTGTCCCCCATACCCAAACCGATTCCCGAATGGGCGCCCAGATTGTCAACACATTAGTCGTATGTGGTATACACTATTCCTGAATACCCCCCCCCCCCCCCCCCCCATTATTCCACCAGGAAATTTTGAGGTTGTGAAGAAACTAAGTTATAATTTATTTTAATGAGAATACTTGTGGCCAGTCTCCTATCTTCTCCCCCTCCCCAGCTTATAAATGCTGGTACGTTACCCAAGCCAGCACAAAGAGTGATCTTATCTACTTACTGATGTATTATTTTAGCCTAGTGTAGTTTGATGTTGGTCATAGCTGTGAACAAATGAACATGAGACCTGGTAACTGAATTGAGTGTAAGGTTGCCTGGTTTTTTTGAGAATGGAAATTAAATCATTGATAACTAATAGTTATAAAATTTTGTGTTCCTGTTTTCTTCCAGTGTTTTTATCCATTTCTGTGGAGCAAAAGTTATGTAAGGTAACCTTAATAAATGTGTACAAAGATGATACCTAACTTTGTACAGTTAATTTAAAAGTCTGGCTAACTGCCAGTTTTTATTTCAGCACCTTGTGTTACATTGGCTACAGTAGCTTAAACATGCCCTGTGGGGTATTTTTTTCATGTTCTGACAAATATGAGTCTAGAAGTAGAAGCTAAAAGGTGAAGAGAATTTTGTTAAAAATTCAAGGAGAAAAAAAAATGTTCAATTTATTTGCATTTATTTTCCATAGTTTTAAATTAAATTAAAGACTCTTATGCAATATATATTAATCAAATATTTTAACAGGCATCAAGAATACACTGAATGATTAGCCTTCAATGATATTAAATTCAAAATGAAATGCTCATCAAATACTTGATGTATAGTCAAGACCACATGACTGAATGTTAATTTGTATTATAGTATTCCATGATTCAATATCAATGCCGAACATGATAAAAGATTTGTTCCGGTAGTGCATTTTAAAAAAAAAATTTTTTGGGAACTAAACTTTCCCAATTTAAGAAATGTGATTACAAACAACTCATAAAAATCTTTTCAAAACAAGTGTGCAGTTAGGTAATATACGTTAAACAAAAAACAACTAAACTGTGGTTTATCAATGTTAAAATAATCACCGGGGGGGGGACGACACACGGTTAACATTTGGTGTGTGGGGGACAAAAGCTTAAATGTTTATATCATATAAATTAATTATAAGATTTGATTGTTAAAAAATTGTATCTAAAACTTTGTTCAAATGGAGGTTTTTGAAATGAAATTTGTTAAACAGATTATTTTATTTTTTAAAATGTTTTTTTAATGGAAGGTGCGAGTGGGAAATGGGGAAAGTGTAACCTTCAATAAAATTTAGATATATTACTGGGTATTATTTTCCCCATCATTCCAGTTGGAATAAATTTCTGGTAATCTTTTAAAATATAAGGTGTCCTGCATTTGACTATTTCATTTTGTGGTGGGGGGGATGTAGAGGAATTTTCTTTGTCAGTCCTATAAATTTATTTCGAAACTAATTAAAAATTCTGAATGTGGAGTGGTACTGGCATGAAAACATTTGGAACATTTCAACATCTACACATTATGAGGGAGAGGATCTCTTGTCTTATACCATCATTTCCAAACCTCTTCCCTGTCATTTTGTAACAGAAGAGAAATTTTAAGTCTTTAACTTATTTTAAAAGACTAATATTACATAGTTGTACCCCAGCATATTTTTTTTTTATTGCAACTTTCTCCATCACCTTTAATTTTTTAGTTTTAAGTACATAACAATTTCCTTCCATATTTGCTTTAATTGTATTATTTTTTCTTATCCAGTACCGGTAAATATTTAAAAAAGAGGGGTTGATTATATTAACCAATTTGTTAGTTTTACAGGGTCATAGCTAATAATAAGCTTTGACCAAGTCTGATTAAATCACATTACTTTCAATGACCCCACTTTCAATAATTTGTTGGAATTTTTTTATTACCGGTAGTTGTGATGAGTGGTTATTTTTTTTAAAGAGAAGGCGGGTGGTTTCGCATAGAGCAATGTGTTACTTACCACAGTTTAAAAAATAAAGAACACATTGCATTACTGCAGATATTATAAATCTTATATTTATTACCTCAATGAATAAGAACAATAACAGTGTTTCTCAACCTACTAAAGATTATTCATCTATTGATTTTACAAATCATTTGAAAAATCCTAAATTTGATGGGATGAATATTGAAATTTAAAAAAAAAATATATATTTTTTAAATTTCAAATCTTGATTTACTCGACAAAAAGACTTTGATGGGGATCCCTCTTGAGCACTAATGTCTGCCAAAACCAGGTTGGGAATGACTGTTGTATCTCATTCATTGACCAAAAATGGTGGTTTGTGTGCGGTTGAATCAAGAAGTTTACATTCAGATTGTTAACTTTGAGAGCCTGTGTATTTGTGAGCTTAATTTAATTTGAATAAACTTGAAACCACATTTTTAACATTTGATGTTTGTTAATTCCATACACGTTTGCTTTGCTTCATATGCAGGTCATGGAAATTACATGTAGGCTTAATCAGAGGCCTGATTGTAAATGCGGGCGAATAATTCATTTATTTATTTCTTAAATGTTTAACATAGGTGTGCATGCCCGTAATTTTTAATCCCTGTACATGCTAAGAGTTTGCGCACCCACACCACAAACACTTACAATATTTACAATATAACAGGTTTTTTTAAAAATAAAACTATTTTTTAAGAGTGCGAGTGGGGAATTGGTTCATTGAAAGGCATATACAATTCATGAGGGGTGATTTATACATTAATCATGCCCTTCAGGGATACACAGAGCTATGAATGAAGGAAGAAGCTATCTATGGGGGTTCCTGTTAAATGCTAGCAAGCATTAATATGTTTCTCTACCTCAATAATGTATGAACAGTACCTAGCCAAATACTACATTGTATTTTAGAAAGAAAAAATGTTAGGAATAAATAATAACACTTGGACTTGAAAATCTGACATTAGTCATGTATTTTACTTCCCAACTTTGGAAACCTCTGCAGCACTTCAACAGACCTGATAAAATGTGGTCTGTTATCATGTGTCAACAGCTAGTTTTAGAAGTATGAAGTATCAGAAGACCAGTTTCAACTGCTGATTCCAAGAACCATAAGTGTAAGGAATTCACTTCCCTTTTCACCAAGCCAGTGAAATATTGCCCATACACACATATTATTGTGAACTTTGTCCTGGTTTGTACTGTAGCTCATTTTGAAACATTGTGGTTTTTTTTTTCAAATTTTATAATGTAACTTCATCTGAAAAAAGTAGTATTAGTATCCATTTTAAATTAACCAATCAGTAATAATACTTTATCAGGGATTTATTTTCATTTGTGTCATCTCAATGTCATACATACTGTGGCAGATTTACCCATCCACACGCTGACCACACAGCTAAAATGCAACACAACCTTTAAACAACAGAGTTTTATAAAAGAATTTATTCACTTTAAAACATATTTTTTCTTTAAATTGTATTTATTCATTGAAATACAGTTGTAGTATTTTACATACTGGTAAATGAATTAGGATGTCATCCATATTAATTTCTGATAACTGTTCATATCTTTCTAAAAGAGCATTTAGTATTGCTGTTTTCTTTGTTAATCAGAAATAATCCTCACGTGCAATACAATAATACAGCACTAAATTTATCAGGTCAATGATAGGGTTAACTTGTTTTTTATTATTTGAAATACCTTAGAGGTTGAATCACAGCATCCCATGCAAAATGTTTAAATTTAACATAATATAATTACAATAGTCTGTAAATTTTAAAAAAAAAAAAGTAATGGTATAATAATACTCGGTAGAAAAGAATAAAAGTATTCTTATCACAAGTCAATAAACATGTTCAGCAGTTGGTTCATTTAAAGTAAAAAATCTCAGCAGTAAAATTAAATAACATATAAGGCTATACAAGACTATAGAGCTGTTCTGGCTTATATGTTGCTGGGCATTTGGGCCATTGGTAAGCAAACATCGATCGAGTCAGTGGTCTGCAAAACCCGGCTCTTGAGACGGTTCTTTGAAGGTATAGATGCAGCTTGCAAAATATCTTCTTAGCAGAAATGAAAATCAAATTATACAGTAAAAAATGTGTTCCTCACATTGGACTTGCCCGATTGCAAGATGCCATGTGGCTATCAATTTATTGGAGCATTACAAGGTTTTTAAACTTAAACCTAGAGTGTCTTTTTAAACAAGCATGGAAGTTTTGTAGACATTTTTACAAAACAATGACAGAGGATATTTATTTAATTTATTGTGCTTCCTACCATTTTCCAGGCTTCATGACTTAATGGATCGACAAAATTTGATTTCTGACTTTATAACAAACAGTTTTTTAAGGATAACTACTACTATAACACAAGTTGCCCAAAGTTTTTTGAGTCGCGAACCCATTTTTTTTTTGTTAGAATAGAAATAGAAGCAAAGTGAGGAGGGACCCGGATACTACTGATACATTTTAAAATTAGGCTTTTTGATAGGAATAAAGAAAACAACAAAATATATTTTTATGTACCGGAATATAGTAACTCTGTATAATTTTAACTTCGGACACACTGGTATATTTAAAGGGATGATCAAAATTGTAACTTATTAACAAGCATCTACAAATTTTTCTGTTGAATTTCAGTCAATGCTGACATGCCATTCTCAACATTTAACTTCCTTCTTGTTTGGTTTTTCAAATAAAGAGATGTTGAATATCCACTCTTGCAGCTAATGGGTACATTATTCAAACTTGAAGACTCAGACTAAAAATGAATACCAATACTGCTTTTAATATATTTTTTTTACCCTACTGTTTCAGCAAGCAGCCTCCACATAAAACCATTCATGGCCCAAATGGGGTTCACTGCCCATGGGTTGGGAACCTGCAAGGTGGACAATTGGTGTACCCTTGGCAAAAAAAAAAAGGAAAACTAAAAAAAAAATGCCCAAATCAGCAAGCAGCCTCCACATAAAACCATGCATGGCCCAAAGGGGGTTCACTGCCCATGGGTTGGGAACCTGCAAGGTGGACAATTGGTGTACCCTTGGCAAAAAAAAAAAAAAGGAAAACTAAAAAAAAAATGCCCAACTCTGCCAGGACTTTCACAAGTATCAAAGGTCATTAAGCCCCACCAAAAATGCTACATATCCCATAGATCATTCTGCACTCTATAATTTCTTCAAGACCTTCAAACTCTTTGATAAATGTTTCCAAAGGTGCCATTATTAACTAGTTTTATGTATCTGATGAAAAATATCTTAACTATTAACTATAATTTCAAAGTTATTGCTTCTTGAAAATAATTTGGAGAGACAATTATTCTTTATTAGGTATTTCAATTTTTTTTACAAATTGTATGACAGCAAGTACAGGACAAGATTAAGGTCTAATAAAACTGAATTAGTACTAGTACCGCTACCGGTATTTATACTAGTGTATATATTATTTGCCAAATGGCTTTAATTTATGTAAACCAGTGCAGTGCCAGATATTGGTTATAAAGATTAATAATTTAACTTAATTACTGTACACTATTTACACCCATTTTAATTTCATTTTTAAATTTCTTCCTACTACAGGCTCCCCCCCTCCCCTCAAGAGATAAACATTATTCATGCAATATCACAAATATTTTTTCTTTACAATTTTAGTCAGTGAAAATTACTAGCTAGTGTAATAAATTTTATAATAAAACAATGCAATCTCAATCTTTGTGTGGTTTTAAGTGTAAAACTGCATTAGGTGTGAGACCACTGGCCTCCAAAGTAAGCGTGTTGTTCTTGTGAACCTTATTGGGGAAAGTAGACACAATATCGTAGGGCAACTTTGGTCGACGCTGGCCATCCAAATACCTCCTGAGATCCCCAACAGTTTCTTTGAATTTCATCTTGATGATGTACGTGTGGTCTCCATTTTCTGTCACTACTCTTAATGTTGTTATGTCCCCTTGACTTTTCACCGACCTTGGCCTTTCTGAAGAGTTGTTTGAGAAACTCTCTGAGGCCTCCTTGGTAGCACTGGTTTTAATGACTGTGATCGTTGATGTTGGAGATGAGGATTTACCAGAGTCATTTCCTGTCAGCGTTTTTCCTATTGATTCTCGAATGTCAATCACTTTCCCATCCTTGATGACTGATTTGGGTAACTTATTTAAGAACTGGTCCTGTGGCATTATTTTTCCTGGCAACTTTGAAGTAGTTGGAAGAGATTCTTTGAGTTGATCTGATGGTGGAAAAAATTTAGTGAATAAAGTAATAAAGCAAGTTTTTGTTGTTGTTGTGAATTATCAAAATCATGAGCTCTAAAACATTCTGTATTTTCCCCTTTTCTCAATAATATCTTGAATTTTTTAAAAGTGTACAAGGATAATATTCCAAAGGTATAAAGTAATTTGAAAGAAGTGGGACTAATCTTAAGGCAGGGAGGTACCCATTTTTTTTTCGACATCTTAGTAAAAGTATAAGCCCTAAAAGTTGTAAAAGAGGACATGTATAAAAACAAGTCTACACTTTTTAATGAAACAAAACTGCAAGTATTTTTGGTTTCCAGCAATTTTTTCGTCTTCCCTCTTTAGGTACAGTAACTTTACAATCTGCCTGCTTGTTGATAGTTAAGTAAAGAACCCAGCAGTAATAACATATACCATTACATTTAGAAGTGAATTATCTATTATATGATACTATATAAGAGATTACAGTACATTATGGTTTTGATGTAAGGCATGCCAGCACTAACAATACAGACATACCACTAGTGGAGGAAGATGGCACAGGTGTCCTTGGGCTTGGCATTTGAATCATTTTGGTGGAGTCCCTTAAATTTGTACGGACAAGACGTGATGGTTTGATGTCACCACCAAGTGTTTGTCCCATGCCCGCAAAAATGGACTGGCTTTGCTTCGGCTGAAAGTTTGTTCCTCTGAGGTCATTGACCATGAAAGGGACACCATCAGGATATCTGAAATTGTTTTAAGACTAAAATTAATTATTTGCTAGTAACGGGTACTGGTACACAGTATGGTGCAATGAATTTTTTTTACAAAGTGTATTCCTCAATATTTGAAATTTTACATTAACATTAAGAGTTTCAATGCTCAACAGTTTACAAAGGTATCCCACCCCAGCATAAGCTGACTGTATGCCACGATGTTTTAAGAGAGGATTTCTTAAAATGGATCTTAAAGACACAATATCTACTCTATATAAAAAAATAGTTATGTAGAAACTAAATATGCATTTTTTAAGTGACTTATAAGTAGGACTACTATGTCTTAGAAACATTAACATGTTAACAGCTTTTAACATTATAAAATTATAACTATGGTACTAAATATTTTCTCAGGATTCAAAATGTTATATTGTTCCTGAGTAAAACACCAGTGTTACACTGGGGTTTGGGTAAAAACATCAACTATTCATTGACATATCAGGCTGTATGGATGATGTTGGCAGGTTTTAAATGTGTTAAAAAACTTTCAAATATATAAATGAGTTTGCGTAAATATCTATACTAGAAAAGATTAACATTTGCATTAAATTATCATCATTAGAGTATTATATTAGGGATGAAATTGAAATATACATTGAAGTGGAAGATTTATTCATATCATAACTGAACCTTTTCTGCAGTTCTGTGGGGAAGTAGCCATCTAGCAAATCTTTTACACACTGGCGAGTCTTGGGGTCAGTGTAGGGTCTGAAAGGGCCATCAAACATCATGATGCCATTGGCATAGAGTGTTAGCTGCACTGATTCAGGCACCTCAAATCTTGCCCCGTCTGCTGTTTTTTTAATCTGCGCCACACCCTCCCCTGCCAAGACATTTAGGTCCTTTATATTTTCTATTAACAAATTGAAGTCTATATTCAATGGGGTGGGGGCCACCGGGAGGGACACATCCTGCCGCCAAATGCCGAATGGGTTAGAGGAGGCGATTGAATTATCTGGCGAATCACTGCGTATTGACACTTCTGTGACGTTGTTGTTTTCATCATCATCATCATCAATGCTGTCTGGCAGATAGACATTAGAGTTAGCATCGCTTGATTCGCCAACCCATACCATTCCATACTCAGCTAAGAAGGTCTCCATTTCATGAACCTGAAATTGAAAATATGGTGACCAAATATGGCAGGGGAATAATAATCATTCCTTGAATTAAGTTTGGTCATTGTGATAAAAATATAGATGTGGAGCATAAGAAAATATTTACATTTAGAAAGATTCTTTTAAGCAAAAGCTATTAATTGCCTACATTTTCCTTTTACTATTTTTATTGTTTAATATAAGCTCATAATATAAGTTACCGGGGTATATATAATTTATAAATTAAAAAAGCCTGCACTATATGTGGTGCTATTCAGTGTGCTGTATAAATGCTAGCCTGGGATTTGTGTTTTAAAACACTAAACTACTGTATGCCAAGCTGACATCATGATGATAACAGTCAGTGCTTATCAAATTTATAAATAAGAAAAAATGGATTTATTATTTTTTTAAATTTTCTTTTTACCCCGTTTTTTGTCGATCCTTCATAAGCTTTGTTTATCAATTATTTCAATTTTTTTTCTGTAGGTAAATGAAAAGCATTGAAACTTACCTGCTGTTGTAACAGCAAGCAATGTGTCTCAAGGTCTTTGACCTCACTTGTGCTTGTGCTCTCTTTCCTGGCTTTCTCTGTAATGCGCAGTTTATCTTCGAGTATTTTAATCTGCCTGTCTTTATTTTTGATATCCTTTTCCTGACTCTGAACCTTTAATGATGTCACAGAGTTAAATTTAAAGGAGTTAATAAATAATGTAACCATACTTTAATCTATTAACTTTTAATTTCATTATTTACATTTTATGATGTGTCTTCAATTACAGATAGGAAACAAAACCACTCATCTGATCAAGTGATTTACAGCACACATTTTTCTGGTACTATCATGGTATGCTGCATAAGTTTTTTTGTGAATTTTTTAAACCTTTAAATACATTAGTCTTCCAAAAAATACCTCTTTGAAACATTTTTTATATTAAGTTGTCTTTTTTAAACATAACGATTCACTTTAATTTTACCCTTTTTATGAATCACATCCTATGTGTGCAATGTTTTATTTATATAACTTATTTTATAGAAAGAAGGTACCCATAAAATTAAGTCTTATTTTCCCATATTAAACAAATCTTTTTATTTGGGTGCAGACCTTTTGCTCAAGCAGGGTTATCTTATTCATCATTAATCTCATTAGTTCATGATCATTTGGGGGAGCTTTGGAATCTACTCTTCTTTCTGGAGAACTATCAGTTCTTGATGTCTCAGGCAGGCGTACAAGTGTCTGGCTGGTGGATACACTTAGGTGAGGTAGGTACTGTTTCTTTTTGTCTTGCACCATACTGGAGGTGATTTCTTCAAGAAGTTTACTCTCATCTTCTGAATATTCAGGGTGTCGAAAAGGTATTGGACGATTGCCTGTCATATGTCCAGGAAATAAAGGAACTTTGTTCTTTTTTAATGAGTGATAAGGGGAACTCATTTTCTGTGTTGAAAAATCTAAAAAAAGAAAGGCGGAAAAAATAGGTCCCAGCTGTTGATTTGGGTTGGGTTTTAAACTTAAAAGAAAAAAATTATGGGGTACTAGAGCTTTTGTCCATCACAGGGCTGTAACGACAACAATAACAGTCAGTTATAATGGTTATTATTATGGTTAAATCAATTTGATGGTATGACTATGATTTAGCCTAGCACTAGCATTCAAAAAAATAAAATTTAGGATATGAATTGGCTAATTAATATTCATATAAGTATTATAAGCTATAGGCCTACTCATTACTATTGATCTCTCAGACTCAGACTATAGTCTATACTTTTTTTCTATCGTCTTATAGTATTTATGCAAAATTATGTTGTTTAGGTTAGCACAGTGCTGCATAGGCAGTGGCCTTGACTCAACTCCCCCAAGCTTTACTTTAGACACTTTAGTCTACCTTGCCTTTGCATTACTATTACTAGTATTAGAATTATGATTATGTAATTCACACTAATTGTAATGAAATATTAATATGCCTAATATTTTATAATAATAATGTAGGCTTTAAAACTTGAATCTACTGTATCTCTACTCCACATTCTTCAATTATAAAAAAATTATAATATCAATTCAATATAAATATAACATTTAATAACATTTACATGACATCAGATCAACAGACAGTAATCAGTAGGCTTCAGTACGAGCAAGTAAATAAATCGTATTCGAAATCAAATACGGTAAGTATTAAATCAAATTTTTAATTGATGATTTACTACTGGATACTGGAAGAGAATAGAATTTACTAGAAAGAACATGACCAGCCATAATTTCATTTCATTCTCTTTCTACTACTACTATATATAATATTATATTTTATATCGTATCCATGGACGCTATCACTATCATTCCTCATAATGAAGTATTATTTTGTATGTAACAATCGGTTCGGGACTGAATTAGTAATTAAAAAACATAGAAATGTTATTTGAAAATTATCAACATACATTTATTGTTATTCCTTAGGTTCAGTAAAAATATTTTTAAATAAGATTTTAGAATGTTGAATAATCATTCCGGAGCGCAGATTAACTTATCCCGGAAATAAGCCAGGGTACCAAGAACTATAAATTGTGAACCACTAACAACAATGCAAATGCCACAAAATAAATCTATCATTATTATAATTATTATTATTATTATTGGTCTTATATAAGCGCGGTACTATTAATTTTAGTCTTAGAACCTATAGTTTCTTTTGAATTTCTTTGGTAAAAGCAATTAGAAAGTTTGTAATTTATTTTAATGAAAGATAAAATGCAATAATTGATATTTAAAATGTATATCATAACTAAAAACTTCTCGTCTATCGTCTTTACTATTCAATTCGTTTTTTTAATATATTATATCGAAGTGGCTATAGGTACCCGAGTATCAACAGCCGCAAATAGCTATTCGGACCCGGCTGGTCACCTGAGGTTGGTTATGACGAATACTTCCTGTCAGGGCTACCACACCTTGGGAAATTTCCCAAGGTCTTGGGAATTCACGACCCCCCTTGGGATCTGGGGAATAATTTTGAAAATCTGGCAAAACCTTGGGAAATCTTAACTGTGGGGGAAGATTTTATTAAATTTTTCGAAAAACGCAAACAATATACCTGATAAAAAAATGAAGAAAAAATAAAGCAAACTAATTTTTAAAGTAACAAGGCAAAAAATAATTTTTTTAAATTTTCTTTTCTGGTTTTAATTTTTAAAACCATATCTAAATAAATAAGAACTCTTCTGAAATTAAAGTTAATATTGTAAATTAATAACAAGTTAATAATTAAAGAAAAAATTAATTTTCTCTTTTTTTTAAGTTGAAGATTTGCAAATTACATCCAGGTTTTAAATGTTTATTAAACGGGGAGGGGGGGGCGG